>CM069907.1:77822035-78004969 GCA_036172215.1 Camellia granthamiana | reverse complement strand
CATCCTGCTGCTCACCTACATACATATAAATAAGAAGTGAGCTAACGCCCAACGAAAATACCAAAGTTAAGGAGTTCATGAATGAGATTATTTAATCATAGTTATAAACTAAACTTATTGATTGATATCAACGCAAAACGACCTTAGGTCCAACATATCATATCTCATATCCATAGTCATATACTATATCTCATATCCATATTCATATACCAAACGACCTCAGGTCCAACTCGTATTTGCAAAACGACCTTTGGTCCATTATATGCAAAACGACCTTGGGTCCAATTCATAAGCAAAACGACCTTCAGTCCAATGTATGCGAAACGACCTTGGGTCCATCATATGTAAAATGACCTTGGATCCAATTCATATACAAAATGACCTTGGGTCCAATTCATATTATGACTTTGGGTCCAACCAATCCATATTCACATTTGTGCACACTCTTGTCCCATGATCATGTTCACATTCACCTTCGCATTCAAAACGACCTTAGGTCCAATCATCTCCTTATTCAAAACGGCCTTTGGCCCATTTAACAGTTATACAAAACGGCCTTAGGCCCATTTCATATCCTCTTCAGGTTAACTGAACGGCCTTGGGCCCATTTCATAATCATATATCAATTACTTCACATATTTCATTGTGAACCAAGCGGAAAGATTACTCATTCACAGTATCAAATCTGGAGTGTCGAAACTTGCCACACATGTAACATTTAGAAAAATAATATATATACACAAATTATCTTTCCTAAGATATTACTCACAGTGTTCCGGTGCTTGATTCGCCCTTGCACTTGACCCTACAAAATTCATAACACATTGGGTCATAATACAATTTAATTCGTTCTTCGGTTTGCTTAATGTTCTTAGGCTTCTTTTGTGTCCTCTAATTCATTTAGGATGCTCAATGTGTGCCTAAGAATACTCAGAAATGGAAGAAAACGGAAACTGGAACATAATACAGCTTTTCAAAAATTTCTAAAACAGGGCACCTCGCTCAAGCATAGCTTTGGTTGCTCGAGCGGTCTATAAAACTCTGTAAAAGTACTGGTTGCATGAATTTTACGCTCGAGCAAGGTATTCTTCGCTCGAGTGATGCATCATGCAAAACATGATCCGCTTGAGTGCCAAGTTTGCCGCTCGAGCTACCGTGCAATTCCCTGCAAAACTTCTGGGAGCTGAATTTTTACGCTTGAGCAAGCCTTCCTTCGCTCGAGCAAGAAGGTCAAATTCTGGAATTTCCAGAACTGTGTTTGAACTTCGAAACATGATTCCAACTTGTTTTTTCTTGCATGATAAGCCCTATTTCTTGGCCAAATAACTTCTAACACGAAAATAAAAGGTAATTTTACAAGAATTGAAGTTCAATTCTCCAAGAATTCTTTATTCAAGTTCACACCATTTCAATTTCAAGCTCATGACTTTAAGATTCATGCATTCAAGTTCTATATCTATATGGATTGAGCATACATGTGGGATATAGCTTCTTTCCTCACTTCAAATGATTCTAACAATGCTCAAACTCATGAGATTTCTCAAAATTATGCATTTGGTACCATATTCTTCATGAATTTGTCAAAATGACATTCAAAACTCTCATGCATGTATAATGTTACATGAATTCTTGTTCTATCATCTTCAAAACATGTAATTAAGCCTCACAACCTAATTATTCATGGATGCATGTCTTAAATGATCATCGATTCAACTTGTTTGACATGCTTCATACTCTAACATAATGATTCATAGCAATTTGTTACATGCATGTACATTTTGATCTCATTTTCATCCTATTCAACTCAAATCTTGTTCTTAACTTCATATCATCTTTGAATTCACTTAGTTATGAATTTAAACCCATGAATTTGAGTTCAATTACTCACCTAGAAGCTTCAATTTTCCAAATTCAAGCTAGTTCTTGAGTGAATTCTCCCAATTCATGAATTCTCTTGCAAAATCTACAAGGATGCTCTCTTCCTCTCTCTAGAATCGACTCACTCTCTCTCCAGAGTGTATATTTTCAAATTTTAAGCTCAAGAAATGAGCTTAAGCACATTTAGCTTCTATATATATGCTTCACTAATCAACCCTAATTAGAACTAATTAATTGTGCTTAAGTTAATCAATTTAATCTAACTAATTGATCAGAATCAATTTTTTAATTAAATTTCACCATAGGTTCTAAGAATTATACTAATTGCAAAGGTACAATCAATTTTGGTTTTTGATGCCGCCATAGCCCTCAATTTCATTTTATAACAAAGAATAGAACAGATTTTTCTACGGTGAACAGATAGAAATTCAAAAGCACATATAATCGTAAAATTAGCACGTGAAATCATATCAAGCACATAATTATAAGCATAATTAAGATTAATTAGCATAACACAGAGTAGGGTTGTTACAGTGATGCCCCAATTTGTACTCTAAGGGTTAGGGTAATGTCACTAAAGAGTCCTTTAGTCAATAGCCAAATAAGATCCCAAGAAGGCCGAAGAAGTAAATATAGTCTCCCTTCTAAGTCCAACTACCTTAGATAGCAAGCTATCCTTTTGATAAATCTTAAGAGCATCCACACCAAACTCTTTAATTTTTTAGTTAAATTAAAGCTATTTCATTATTTTAGCTACTCACATTTTAGCACCTACTACATCAAACTCTTTATTCTAACTTATTTTTATTAAATATTATTTTCTTATTGTGTTTGTTAGTCTTTCTTTTTTTATTAAATTGATAAGTTACCAGCCAAATAATTCTTTAAAAAAAAATTACGATTGACCGGTTGACTGGCCGGATGTCTGGTAATGCACAAATAGCGATGAACAGTGCCCCGTTTGTTGTAATGAATTACTGTAGCCATCATAAATTTTGACGAGCTGTAAGCGAGTTTGATGGAGTTGATTTTTTGAAGTTTTTAGCTAAAAAATGATTTGAAGAGCTTAATGTAGATGCTCTAAGAGGTATTAACACAAGGCCTCATAAGTAATGTAGAGATATGCATAAGATTACAAAAGCAAATAATAATTACAGTGTTCAAATCTTAAATTACAAAACGAGTTCCATCACTATTACAATCCAAAAATAAAAGGACAAATAGAATCATAAGCAAAATGGCTACTAACTTTCTCTAAAACCGACACAAGTCTTCAAATGTCTCTGCTCTTCGTCGGCCCGTATGTTTCTTCGATACCAGGCATAAAATTCTGTGAGTTTTGAATGTCCAGTAAACACACACACACCCTGTCCATTTTTCTGAATCCAATACACAATAGCAATTACAACAACAGGGAGAGAAACATGATATTCAAGTAAATAACAAGGGTTACAAAGTTAGTTGTAAGTAGCCTAAACATCCCCCAAAGAGATTTCATCATCCCAACCACAAGAACCGGATACGGATTATTCGATATGCCCCCTCTTTTGCTGGTTTATTACAGACTTTACCTCAGATGCCTACCAACAGTTATATACCATATAGCGCCAACCACAGGGCCTCAAAAGAGACGGTAAAATAGGGCCTTGTCGATTCCCTCCTCACACCAAACCACCTAAGGTTTGAATACAACCTTTCCGTTCAAGGGTTCTGAACAACCACTTGCACAAGACTTTAACTTTCAAAAGGGAACACGTCCCGCTAACCAATTCAATTTGAACATAAATTTATCTCATAACAAAACTCATGTGATCGAAACCCCATTAGCCACCCATTAAGTTTTCCGTTTAGATTAATGTTTTAAGTTAGTTAGCACAGGCAAATAACAAAAGAATAAATTTGCATAAGTATGAGCATCATCGAAGGACCAAAATAAAAGGTATATTACCATAATACATGCAATATCATACAAAGACATGATCATATACTAATAAGCATATTTATGAAAACAGGAGCATAAAACACCAATGCAAAACTAAATTTCCAGATTCAGTACCATTTAAATATTAAAGTCAAAAGGACCATTTCAGATTTTTCCCGAGCTTGGCCTTCCTATGGTTCGTAGTGAATTTCATCTAGTTTTCAGATCATTTTTCAACAATGGAATAGATTATCTAGATTTTTAGTTATTTAAGAAACACTCCAGTGCTGTCCAGATTCGACGACCATTACGAAAATCGGATTTTCTTACAAACCGCTCACTCTTTTTCAATGAAATCAATTTTTCTTGAAAGATGACTCTTTAATGAAGTTTTTGAAATATAAATAAGGTCCATGATATTTTTCTACATTGTTCTAGAATTTTCGAAAGTTGGCTGTAAAACTAGTTTTTCATGCATAATACTCAAAATAAGAAGATTGGTGAGAAAATAGGCCAACTAAGGGAAATTTTTCACTTCTTTGGTGATGAAAACATACTAAATAATGTATCAATAACTCAAATTTTTAGAATGATGGTATGCCTTTGGAAATAATGTGAGATATGGGAAGAAAAGTGTAGTTTTGCATCTAATTAAGAGGAAATGTGAATAGAAGAAGGATCAAAGCCTAATTCATCAACTTTGAACACATGAACACCATTACAACACATATGAAAATATGATTTTAAATCTCTAATAATATGTATTTGAAAAAGCAAAATAAAAGAGAGAGTTGCGTTGTGGCTGGCTTATTGCCTAGTTGAAAAGTTTTCACAAAGGTTCTTCTCTTTTTCTCTCCTCTACCACAAAGCTCTCTCTCTCTCTCTCTCTCTCTCTCTCTCTCTCTGTGCCAAAATGTAAGTGTGTGAATGTGTTTTGTGCTCAAAAGTGTAGAGATAATTGGTGTATTTATAGAAAAAAAAAAAGAATGGTGAAAAGTCCAAACTATCCTTCCAATTCAATTGAATAGGCTTCGATTTAGTTAGGATGGTATGAAATGTATGATGATTAGAGCCTTAATTACACCATTAAACGTGATCTAATTAAGGTTTTGATTAATCAAAGTTGAATTGGTTACAAGTACAGTATCTATATATATATATCAATATATATTCAAATTTGTACCTTAGGTCGATTTTTCTTCTCTAAATCAAGCAATTTGTCCCCAAAAGGACATCACATTTATTTATGCATAGCATAGTCGGCCTTGGGGGGTGGATTGGAGAGGATTTCTTTTTATTATTTGTGTAGAATTTGAAAATATTTTGTGTACAAAATTATTTATTTAGGAAAGGTACCAGTATATATATATATGTAATGGTACTAGTTTGGGGTTAATATGTGATTCAAGAAAAATATGAGGGCCAAAATCTTAATTTATGAATTTGAACATTTAATTAAGTGTAGTGTTTAATTTATCTAGAATCTGGAAATTTAATTCGGTTAAAGTTTATCTGTTTTGAATTAAATGGCGAATTGTATTAAGAACCAGAAACATAGGGTTTCTTGTATGGAAAATATACTTAGAAAATTAATTTAATTATTATTAGGGTTTTAGAAATGGTTCTTGAATTCCCAGGTTCAATTTAGGATTTGCGAGTTTTCGGTTGGCGCATGTTTTTTATTCTAGGGTTAAAATTGAAATTAATTAAGAAATTAAGGGACTACAAAGAAGTAATTTAAAAGTAAGGGTTAAACAAAATATTGTAAAGATCAGGGGCCTCACAACCTATCCCCCTTAAAGAAATTTTGTCCTAGAAATTTTAACTATATATTGTTCTCAAATAGTTGCGGATAGTTTGCTCTCATCAAGTCCTCGCGATCCCAAATAGATTCCTCAATGTCTCAATGACGCCAAAGTACCTTTATCAAATGAACTATCTTGCCCCTAAGGTTCTTTTCTCCTCTGTCTTGAAATGCTACAGCCCTCTTTAAAAATAGAATCTTTGCTAAGGTTAATTTCCTCCTAATTGATGACATGCGATGGATCCGCAAAGTACTTTTGAAGCATAGATACATGAAGAACATTATGTATTCTGCCTAACTACAGAGGTAAAGCCAATCTATATGCAACTTCTCCAATTCGTTGTAATACTTCGAAGGGTCTGATATATCGAGGCAAGAACTTCCCTTTCTTTCCAAAACGTATGGTTCTACGTCGAGGTTGAACTTCTGAAAACACATGATTACCGACTTCAACTAGTAGTGTCATGAACCAAACCCGCCCTAAAAGTTTAGGTCATACCAGGCTAGTAATCGCTTGATTACCTTCAGCCTCAAACAAACATACAGAATAATTATAATAATGGGGCCATAAGCGGAAGCATACAACAAATAAGACGTCCATTGAGCTATGCTAATATGAGCAAAATTTAAAAGTTGATGTCATAACACAACCAAACATTAATTACCTGTCCATGCAAAAATATAAGTACCATAGGAAAATTCATACATATAGTTTACATATCCCAAGACCATTATAGCAAAATCAAAACAAAGGTCAAAGCATGATGTAAATCAAAGGCAAAAGCTCCAACTTGAAGGCAAGACTCAACAGGTTTGCAAGATAGCTCCTAAAGATGACTCTAAGGTTGGACTCCATGTTGCTGATCACCTATATGTGCATACATAATATAGGGTGAACAAAACTCAATGAGTAATAATAATAAAGTAAAGAGTATCAGATGAATAATCTTGAATTAAAGGAAGTACATTATGTGAACACAATCCTTTTCTTTAATTTCATCCATCACAACAATAGCCATAGTCACGTTTACAAAATGGCCTTAGGCCCAACATATGACCTTGGGTCCAATATATATCAAAACGGCCTCGGAACCCAACATATCAAAATGGCCTCAGGTCCAATATATCAAAACGGCCTTGGGCCTAACATATCAAAACAGCCTTGGGCCCAACATATCAAAACGGCCTCGAGCCCAATATATTAAAAGGACCTCAAGTCCAATATATCAAAATGGCCTCAGGCCCAACATATCAAAATGGCCTCGAGCCTAATATATCAAAACGGCCTCGGGTCTAATATATCAAAATGGCCTCAGGCCCAACATATCAAAATGGCCTCGAGCCTAATGTATCAAAATGACCTCGGGTCTAATAAATCAAAACGGCCTCAGGCCCAACATATCAAAATGACCTCGGGTTTAATATATCGAAAGGGCCTCAGGCCCAACATATCAAAACAACCTCGAGCCTAACATATCAAAATGACCTCGGGACCAATATACCAAAACAGCCTCGAGCCCAACATATCAAAACAGCCTCAGGCCCAACATATCAAAACAGCCTCGAGCCCAACATATCAAAATGACCTTAGGACCAATATACCAAAATGGCCTCGAGCCCAACATATCAAAACAGGCTCGGGCCCAATATATAAAAATGACCTCAGGTCCAATATATCAAAATGGCCTCGGGCCCAACACATCAAAACAACCTCGGGTCCAATGTATCAAAACGGCCTCGGGCCCAACATATCAAAATGGCCTCAAGCCCAATCATGTATCATCATATCATTAACAGAACGGCCATGGGCTCAAGCATATCATAGCATAAATGAACAACCTTAGGTCCACATTGCACATGTCATAAACCGTTCATAAAACTTATTCATTTCGATCAAAACAGAATATCGGAATAAGTCACCGTACTTGGGTCAAAATATTCAATTAAGAACATATCTCGATAATAATATTACTCACAGTGCATTTGGTCTTGCAGCGTTTCCTCATGCACACGACCTACACAAAACATGTCACACACACACACACACAATCGATAAATAATTCGTTCATCATGTACACTTTTCTTTTAGCGATTTACAACCTTTCCCGATGGTTTCAAATCATTATTTCATACTCCGGAGGGTTTACATATGGTTGGGAATACGTTCGGGAGGTCGGGGAGGTCAATAGAAGAAAACAAGATTTTCTTCCCTGCCTGGCCGCATGTGCGGCCGAGCCAACCGCTCTAGCGGGCAGAACCAAAATCACCAATCTTGCTAATGGTCCGCTCATGTGGAGCCCGTGGCCGCACAAGTGGTCTGGGCAAAAAAACCAGACAGTCCGAAAATGACACAAAATGAAATCCTCCAAACTCATTTCCTACCCCAAATTCATGCCAAACTAATCCAACAACATGTCATATTAGAATGATTCAAGGGTAATTACATATCAAACAAATCAATCTTGCTTCAATAACAAAATCAAGGTCTCACCTTTTTCATAACTTCATGAATTTCATGATCAAGATTAAATACATAAAAACATGGATGATCCCTTAACAAATCTTTGTTGTATGCACAATCTAGGGCTCATTTCATGCATCAATCACAAGATTGGACTTAAATCAAACAAACATGAAGATATTTCTCGCATTTAGTTTAACCCATTACACAACCCAAAACCCTAGCTCAAAGTTTCCAATTTCCTCTTGACATCATTCCAAAGATGAGCTAAAGACAGATTCTAAGTAAATTTCCATACCTTAGCTTCAATCTAGTGTTTTCCCTTTGAATCTCTTCCAAAGCCCTAGCTTTCCTCTTCTTCTCTCTCTACTCACTCTCTAGTAAGCCTCTCACCAAAAATGAAGAACTCAAAAGCTAGAGATGTATATAAATTAGGCAAATTAAATATTACGAATCGTAATTTTTCAAAATTTCACCGTAAGCTCTAAAAATCATGCTAATCACAGATACAAGTTGATTTTGGTTTATCGTGCCTCTAAGGCTTTCAATTTTCAGTTCAAAGTTCTAATTGTAACAGATTTTCCTACATTGAACAGATATAAATCTAAAATCACATAATTCACATACTTAAACTTGCAAATTCATATAAAACACTTAAACACATGTATAATTAAGCATAATACGGGTTGGCTTATCACAGTCTTCCCCTCTTTAGGAAGCTTGGTCCTCTAAACTTGTTTACTCGTATAAGAACAAATCATATATCTCTGTCTTGTTACTTCGCCCTTCTCCTTTTTCCCTAGAAACTTTCTTACCCGTCGACATTCTGATCACAGAAGTTCAACTCATCCTAACTGAATGGTTAATAACCTAAATTTGTGATCCGTCCTAATGCATATTGGTATCAAAAGCTATTTAGTAGGTCTCATAATCAACCTCGTAACATTGAGCCACAAATTACATTAACCACGACCCATTACTCTCATCTATCACATAGCTTAGATGCTCCTATTCAAATAACCACCTATTTGCTAATAATTCACCTTCTCCAAATAACCCACATGTCTCCAAGTAGTTGAGGATTGATCATAAATGATACTCATGATCCTACTTAACTTCAAATAAATCAAAGTACTCCTCTATCGACATCTTATATAAAGTCTTCCAAAGAAATAAGTGTTCATACATAATATTAATAACAATTCCAACATCTCGGTCCACCAATTCCTTTGCAACAATAATTCGAATGTTCATTCTTAAACACTTCGTAAGCCGCCAATAGCAAATCAATAGCGTGGGGATTTACTCCATTAGTTCCACAAGAAAAGTCATTTATCTTCAAAAGTCATAGACAACTCACATAGGCATGTGATTAACATCCATTTATCATACTCAAAGGTACTTCTTGACAATCTATATCATGGGCATTGAGTTAAATTCAGTGTAGTTTTGCATCTATTAAGAGGAAATATGAATATAACAAGGATCAAAGCCCAATTCAACAACTTTGAACACATGAACACCATTACAACACATCTGAAAATATAAATCTCTAATAACATGTATTTGAAAAAGGAAAATAAAATAGAGAGTTGTGTTGTAGCATACTTGTTGCCTAGTTGAAGAGTTTTCACAAAGGTTCTTCTCTTTTTCTCTCCTCTACCACCAAAGCTCTCTCTCTTCCTCTCCTCTCTCTCTCTCTCTCTCTCTCTCTCTCTCAGCCGAAATGTAAGTGTGTGAGTGTGTTTTGTGCTCAAAAGTGTAGAGAGAATTGGTTTATTTATAGAAAGAAAAAAAAAAAAAGAATGGTGAAAAGTCCAATATGTCCTTAGTTCCAATTCAATTGAATAGGTTTGGATTTAGTTAGGATGGAATGGAATGTATGATGATTAGAGCCTTAATTACACCTTTAAACATGATCTAGTTAAGGTTTTAATTAATCAAAGTTGAATTGGCTACAAGTACACTATATATATATCAATATATATTCAAGTTTTTACCTTAGGTCGATTTTTCTTCCCTAAATCAAGCAATTTGTCCCCAAAAGGACATCACATTTATTTATGCATAGCATAGCCGGCCTTGGGGAGTGGATTTGAGGGGATTTCTTTTGATTATTTGTGTAGAATTTGTAGATATTTTGTGTACAAAATTATTTATTTAGAAAAGGTACAAGTATATGTGTGTGTGTGTATGTGTGTGTAATGGTACTAGTTTGGAGTCAACATATGATTCAAGAAAAATATGAGGGCCAAAATCTTAATTTATGAATTTGAACATTTAATTAAGTGTAGTGTTTAATTTATCTAGAATATGGAAATTTAATTCGGTTAAAGTTTCTTTGTTTTGAATTAAACGGCGAATTGTACCGAGAACCGGAAACCTAGGGCTTATTGTATGGAAAATATACTTAGAAAATTAATTTGATTATTAGGGTTTTAGAAATGGTTCTTGAGTTCTCGGGTTCAATTTAGGGTTTGCAAGTTTTCGGTTGGCACATGTTTTTTATTCTAGGGTTAAAATTGAAATTAATTAAGAAATTGAGGGACTACAAAGAAGTAATTTAAAAGTATGGGTTAAAGAAAATATTGCAAAGATCAGGGCCCTCACACTAAGCATAATGTTCTAAGATAAATAAATAAAATACGTAGAGTAAAACGAAAAAGTGGATGAAACTAACACTCAACGTGATGGAATGATAAAGTAACACCCTAACATGAATGAAAATTGAAAAATAAAGCGAAATAGGTATTGAAATATGATAAAGGAATAAAGTTTACCTTCTAGTTTATTCAAATCGAAAAGCAGGCCAAGAAACAGGATGAAAACCAAGCTTTTCTTGCTTGCAAGCCTCCCTCAAGCTTAGGTTTATGAGATAGTTCAAAGTCTTCAGGCTTTAGAATGATTTTTAGAAGTTTAGATTTGCTGTGGGTGGAAAATTTGATAGCTAAGGCAAAAGAGGGAGAGAAAATAGATGTTTTTCTCTCAAAACTCACAAAAAAACTCAAAATTCTTAACCCTTTGAAAGGGGAGGAGGGGCTCCTTATATAGGCAGAGGAGAAAGTTTCGGAGCCTCTCCTAGAGTTCCATCTCTTTCTCCCTCTGCCTCCTTCCAAAAATGCACCAAGATTGAGCTACCAAAAATAACTCTGTCACGCTTGGCTGTGCACACACACAACCATTGTGTATGTGCAACTAACATGTGCACTTACAACTAATATGTGCATGCACGTTTTGTCTTGGTATACGTGCTATGCATGTATGAACAAGTGCAGGTTCACATGCCATTGGCTTCCTTGTGGCTTAAGTAAACTTGAATTACCTTTTGATCGATGTTTTTGATAAAATCGGTCACTAATTTTGGAAAATATATTCGATCGAAGTACAACAGGGCCTCTCTCTCTCTTTTTCGTGGTTAAAAAGTTAGTTTTTTGGCAAAAAACGGGTCTAGGAGTAAAATGTTCCTTCTTGCAAAAAGTTAATATTTGTCCAAAACAAGTTTATATAGCAACTTCAAATAACCTTTAATATTCCAAAGATGGAGTAATTACCGTTTCATCATCGTGAGGCTTACAAGCGCCTGAAGTCTTAGGATCAGTCTAAATGAGGTGTCTACAGTTGGCCCTCTTTGACAAAACTCCAGCAATCATGAAGTGATGTCGAGTGAATGTCAAAGATCCGAGACCATCCCAGTTGACATGACCCTAAGGCTTAAAGCAGAGCCAAACATTCATGCAAGTGATCGGACAAACAGGCTGCCTATATATCCTTGATGAAAGGAATCATATTAGTATAGATCGGGGGCAGTTGTGCAACAATTCATACGTGAGTGGGTGTGTGCAACAAGAACTCAAACATTCGTCTAAGCATGCAATCTAAAAAGAGGAAAGCGGGTGATACCTGCCACACTCAGCTTGTTATGCCAAAACTTATGCCAAATTTCTTTCCATTCCTTTCCAAGTTGTGCCAGCCTTGCAAATTTTTCTAAAGAAATCCATTCTAAGTAATAATACACACCGCAATGTGGTTAGAATTATGCCATTATGATGCCAATGTATTCCATTCCATGTGCTCGTGTCAGACAAGGCCTGGGGATTTATTAATTCATGCCATTCCATGCTCTCATCAATGAGACATGGAGGTTTATGAATCGGTGCCATTCCATGCTTGTATCAACAATACATGGGGCTTTATTGAGTGCCATTCCATGCTCGTATCGACGAGGCATGGAGATTTATCAGATGCCATTCCATGCTCGTATCGCCAAGACATGGGGATTTATTAAGTGCCATTACATGCTCGTATCAATGAGACATGGGGGTTTATTGAATTTCATTCTATGCTCATATCAACGAGGCAGGAGATTTATTGGATGTCATTCCATGCTCGTATCGACGAGACATGGAAGTTTATTGGATGCCATTCCATACTCATATCGACGAGACATGGGAGTTTATCGGTTGCCATTCCATGCTTGTATCAATGAGACATGGGGGTTTATTGGGTGCCATTCCATGCTTTATCAACGAGACATGAGGGTTTACTAAATGCCATTCCATGCTCGTATCAATGAGACATGGGCATTTTGTAATATCTTGAAAAAGAAAGGACTACTCAAGTGGTGAAAAAGGGGCAGCTAGTATCTCTGTTAGGTCTCAAATTCTGAAAGGGTGGATTCTTCACTCAAGCGACCGACTTACCGCTCGAGTGGTGGATTGACTACTCGAGTAGTCTGTTTAGGGTCAGCTGATTAAAAGTCGATCTTCACTCTACTTTTCTCACTTTTTCATTTCCTTTCTTCCTCTATCACCTATTTTCAAAAAACAGTAACCTAAAACTCTTGATTTCTCTCATTTCTACTATAGATTCACCTTAGATCTTCTAAGATAAGTGAAGAACAAGCTTAGATCAAGATTTTCACCGATTGGTTCGTAATTTCTTCGAAGTTTCTTTTTAGGCTTTCATCTATTTGTCTCCATTCTCAAGGTAGGGGTACTTTTCACTTGATATATCTATGATTTGAGGTATATATGTGGTATTTTCTTAGCTATAGTGATGTATGAGATTATTTTGTTATATAAAATGGGTTTTGATGAACAAAAATGGGCTTATACCTAATTTTTGGGAATGATTATGAATATTTCTTGTTGATTATAGATATTGATGATGAATATTAGTTCTTAAAGTGATAAAGGGGGAAAAGCCCCAAATTTCTAAAAGCCCTAATGTTTTAAACTTGATTTGATAATAGGGGTTAGTTCAATTGACTCTTAACCCTTGAAATTGGGCAAATGATTATGACAAATGTGTTGAGACATGAAATTTTGGATCATAATGGAAATATGTATTGAGATAGATGAATGTTGAAGTTGTGGAAATGAGGAATTGAAGAAAATCCTTTTGTTTATTGCTATTGTTAAATCTTGCTTAGAAATTGAATAAACCTTAGGTAAATTGGAATTTGCAAACTCATTGTATTTTTTGTGATCCTACAATCTCTTGAAAGTTTGGAAATTTTGCAAGGGGGTTATGGGGAAGTAGTTTTGGAAATACTCTTTTGATCTACTGGGATGCTCAAGAGCCTTAGCTAACAACCTAAAAATGAATAAACACTCCGATCGGGGGCGTCGGAATTAGCACTCCGACGGATAAGTCAGTATATACTCTCTTGATTGCTTGTATCATAAGTTAAGTGTACTCATTCTCACATACCTTTCTCTGACTGATGATCCTCTATTTATATTATTCTCTTTGGGCCTTAGGGCCAGGCCCACCCTCGATCCATTACATGTACTTCTACTTGGCCTGTATTCTACTGGTTGGAATGCCAATTATTTCATTCGGCTCTTCAATTGACTAGGATCAATGCCGAATAAAGGTTATTCCCCAGACTGAACTCTTGTCCATTCGTCCCTATTGACCCATTTTTATTCGGCTCCCACAATTGCCCCCCAAACACCCCACTAGCATCAGTTTAGTCGACGTGTTTGGTTTCAAACTTGGAAAGTCAAAAATTTGGTGGTTAATCCTCTTCCCAATGCATGTCAGAACGCGCACACGTTTTTTGGTCATTATAGCGATTTCCCGCCCCTTCATACGCTGCCTCCATTTAATGTGATTTAAAATTGTCTCTTCGAATGTATGTTTTGAATACTCAAAAATATCTGGTTCTCCTTCTAGTGCAACTCCTTCACTTCGCGGCTTCTGCAACTCCTTGTTTCTCGTTTTCCCCTTCGCCTCCTGTAAGTTTTCTTCTCCTTCACTTCCAATCCCGTTTCCTTGTTTGCTTTTAGTTCTCTATAATCCTTAGGCTGGCCAGGATGGCAAAACATTTGAAGGAGCTCCTTTCAGCGGATCGAATCTCCGGCTTTCGATGCTATTTTTCCATCCCTGATGACGTCTATCTGTCACTTTTGGCAGACAACACCACTGATATGGAGAGGACTGATGAGAGCACAATCGTCTTTCCTCTCCTGTCAATTGCTGAGGGCGGAGTCCGCTTTCCCCTTCACCCATTTTTGTGGGCCGTTCTTTGACACTGGGGTCTAATCACTTCCCAGCCCAATGTAAATTTTTTTCGCATCATAATGGGGATTATAGAGCTAAACGGCGTCTTAGGATTAATCTAGGTATACCCGCCATTCGGCATTGTTATGTCCTAGCCAAATCTACTGGCCGGCTAGGACGCTACTTTCTTAAAGCCAAGGATACCAATCATCACTTAGTGACTATGCTTACCAGCTCTGGCAAGCATGTTGATGACGTGATGGTCGTTGTCCGGGGTAACTGGGAATTCGGCGAGGGTGAAGATAGCCTAGACCCCGTGCCAAAGCGAAAAGGCAAACCAGGTGGCCGATTAGCTCAGTTTTGTTTCTGTTATTACCATATATGTATTCGGCTCTCCATACATCTAATCGCTTTGTTTATGCAGGCAGCGACTTGAAGAGAGTGTTGGTTTCAGACGACGACGTTGTACTTACAGAAATTAAAATCGCACTACAGTTCGTCGGCCGTCCAAACCTTCAAAAACAAGGGAGGGCAGCCCACATTCTCCTGCGATACGAGCCGACTTACACGACATTTTCGACGGCAGACAACATTCCAATCCTGAGAGGCGACGATCATCTTGCAGCCCTTATCTTCCCCAGCTTCAAAAACTTAAGACAGATTGGTTTAAAAACATCCAATTCGGAACACGTAGAAGAACAAGCGGCCAAACCAATCACCGAGGACCTGAACCAGTTGGCAGCCGAGGTAGACGAAGCTCTTAACTCGGCCTTTGAGGAAGCCAGACTCAACTCGTCCGACCCTCTATCCACATCAGGCCGAGGGGACGTCTCCTTCGAAGATATTTTTACAAACTTGGGAGACCTTCTCGATGCTTATCCTAAGGGTATAGCTGGGGAAACGCTCAAACAAATGGCATGAAAGAAAAACGCTGAATATATGGCTGCCCGACGGAGAGCCGAGGCCATCCGTTTTGAACCTGCCCCGACTGAATCTTTTGAACCTATTATTGTAAAAGAAATGGCTCAAATTGATGTGGCCAAGACGGTGAAGGAAGCTGAACAGCCGATTCCAAAAGATCAAGGGGAGAAATGTACCACTGAGAGCGAGGCCGGCTCTGAGGAGAACCCCGTTGATAAACGACCACGCTTAGAGAAGTCGGATGTGGTTGCTCCTTTTGTTGTTCAACCAAAGATAAAAAACATGCACATCTCCTCTGAAGCGTCGGCCTTGAAAGATCCAACCGTGGCGTTGAGCTTGGCTGCCTCGGTCTCATTGTCGGCTGACAAGGCAACCTTTCAGGCGGAGCCGAATTAGGTGGCAATAGAATTAGTTGCCCAGTTGGCCTTTCTGGTATGTGACTTGATCCTAACTTCCCATTTCTGCGTATATTGTTTTGGTTTGCAGACGGTCTTTCTGGTATGTGACTTGATCCTAACTCCTTGTTTTGTAGACGGTCGGAAGGATAGCCGAAATAGGCCGCCGCCAGCATGACGCCATTGAAAGAATTGGCCGTTTGAAATTGGAAGTCGAGGGTGAGAGGAGAAGGACCGAGTTCAAGGCAGTGAGAGCGACAATGGAAAGTGCAAGGGCTGAAGCTGAGGCGAAAAGGGAGCAAAGTGTTGACCAGCTCAGATCCGCCGCCGAGGGGAGGGCAAACGCGAGCAAAGAATCGCTCAAGTTAGCCAAGGAGGTGATTGCCAAGCTGGAAGCCGAATTGGAAGAGTCGAAGAAGGCGAAGGATATAGCCGACTCCGAGCCTTCCAAAGCGTTCGAGGCTGGGAAGAGCACCGCCCTTGAAAACTGTGTAGAAGAAGTCCCCAAATTCGAGAATCGGGGATTCACACACGGCTGGCTCAAAGCCCTTACTGCCGCTGGTGTGACATTGGCCATGCCAATTCCATACGAGCAAGTGGACGTTGAGCCGCTTGAGTCTGATCCCGAGGATTGATTTGGGTGACACTTTAGTTTTGTTAGGAATTTTCAATGTATGTTCTTGTAAACATGTTTTGTTTTCTTTGTAGACATCTATTTACTTGGGGTAATCTTCATGTATAAAATGATGACTATCTGTATTCACTTTATGAATGAAAATTTCCCTTGCTTTGCATTATTGCTTGTACTCAATTGTTGTTATCAATGAAAATTACTGCTTTTTGCTATTTTGGGTAAGACTATTGTTGTCTGTTGCACAGTAGATAAACATTCTGTTAAAGAGATGAATAAATTAAATATTGTTAAAAAGATAACGACGTATCTTTGTGATTAGCTTGCATATGAATGGAGGCACATGATCCTTTCAGCACAAGGCCATGGGATTTAGCCAATTCGATTTGCCAGTTATGAACCTTTCGACACAAGGCGCATGATCCTTTCTGCACAAGGCACATGATCCTTTCCGCACATGATCCCTTAACGAATCTGCCCTTGCCTCAGTTATGACCTGTAACGCCGAATATCGTCGGTTCGTGAGATGACAGGCACGTGATCCTTTTGGCCAGCCTTTAGCGATTGAGATTAACGAATCTACCCTTGCCTGTTATGAACTGTAGTGCCGAATATCATCGGTTCGTGAGATGACAGGCACATGATCCTTTCGGCCAGCCTTTAGCCGTTAAGATTAACGAACCTGCCCTTGCCCCAGTTCAGAACGAATCAACAACGCCGAATATCGATGGCTGCAGGAGTGCGCGCATTGATGAGGTCGCCTCGGGAGTGGGGTGCACCTGAGTGATTAAAAAGAGGGCAGGAGATTCCATTAACGTTTCATAAAGCGACTCGATTCTGCTCGTCATTCGTGGCCAGAAAAGTGTGAATGTCAACCAGACAATTCTTTAATAGTAAAGGAGAGGGTAGGACGCTGACTAAGCTGGACTCATCAATGAATCGAGGTGGTGAGCCTCCCCGTACGAGAGGTAGTGCATCTGCAGAACACGAGAGGTGCCACTCTCCGCGTCAACGAAGTAGGTCACTGAGGAAGGAGAAGCACCAACAGGGGAGCTCCCCTCGTTTGTGAAGCGAGGCCAGTGGACCACCACGCCCATTGAGCTTTTCTGTTTTCATTGGGAACAAACCGATGACAGAGGTAGATTCCATCATCCGTGACCCGAACATGGCAGTCAAATTTGCACGACAGATTTTTCCACCAGAAGTTCAACAGTCAATGGTTGGTCCACCTGACTTCGAGGTGTTTCGAGAGGGCGTTCATGGGACAGTGAAAGGGCTATACACCGCCTATGAAATTGGCATGCGCCTTCATGCTGCGCGACGAGAAATAGAGAAGAAGGATGAACACATTCGAAACTTGGAAGTTCGCGCGGAAGCGGCTGAGCGCGAGCTGAGGAAGGTCAAAGTTGCTCAGACACAACTAGCCAGACAAGCTAACCTAGTTGTGGAAGAAAGGGTGACCCAACGGCTTATCAGTCATGCAATTGCCGATCGTGATACGGCGAGCATGTTTGCGATAGAGGCCGCGAAGGGGAGGGCTTATGAAAAAGGCTTCTATGAAGGCCGGAAAGTCGGGATAAAAAAGACCAGGGAAAAGCTCGCTGAGGAAGTTTGCCGATGTGAAAATCGTGGATTTAAGCACGGTTGGATCAAGGCACTTCAGGCCGCAGAGGCTCTCCAAGCAGTAGGCGTTGATTCGGCGTCGCCGCTATACTAACGTGATCACTTCCCCTTTTCTGCCTTTGAAGTCGAGAAGAGTGACGATGAGGGAGACGCCGGATAAAAGTAGACATTGTAATGCTCAAACACAAATTGCGTGCAAAATTATGTAATTATTGGCTAATTTAATAAAACGCTTCATTTTCAAGTGTTAGCGTACTTTCTACTTATATTAGTACACTTCATGCCAATCGATTAATCTAAGGACACATTTCATTTTGAATGTTTGCATGCTTCAATTTTCGGTGTATTATGATAGCCATGAAGGGCACTCCAAATCCGGGGTCCTTATTCGGCCCAAGCATGACCCGTACGGATAGGGCTCCGAATTCGGAGGCTTCCTGTCGACCAATCGTGATATCGGCGAAGGGCGCTCCAGATCCGGAGACTTAATCGGCCCAAAAGTGTCATGCACGTATAGGGCTCCAAATTCGGAGTCGGCCAATCGTGATACACGAAGGGCACTCCGAATCTGGAGGATTAATCGACCCAAAAGTATCATGTACTAATGGGGCTCCGAATCTGGAGACTTACCTTGGCCAATCGTGATACACGAAGGGCGTTCCGTATTCGGAGACTTATTTTGGCCAATCGTGATACACGAAGGGCGCTCCGAATCCGGAGACTTATTTTGGCCAATCATGATACACGAAGAGCGCTCCGAATCCGGAGGCTTAATCGGCCCAAAACTGTCATGCACTAATGGGGCTTCGAATCCGGAGACTTATCTTGGCCAATTGTGATACACGAAGGGCGCTCCGAATCCGAAGGCTTAATCGGCCCAAAAATGTCATGTACTAATGGGGCTCCGAATCCGGAGACTTACCTTGGCCAATCGTGATACACGAAGGGCGCTTCGAATCCGGAGACTTATTTTGGCCAATTGTGATACACGAAGGGCGCTCCGAATCCGGAGGCTTAATCGTCCCAAAAGTGTCATGCACTAATGGGGCTCCGAATCCGGAGACTTATCTTGGCCAATCGTGATACACGAAGGGCGCTCCGAATCCGGAGAATTATCTTAGCCAATCATGATACACGAAGGGCACTCCGAATCCAGAGACTTGTCTTAGCCAATCATGATACACGAAGGGCACTCCGAATCCGGAGACTTGGCCAATCGTGATACATGAAGGGCGCTCCAAATTCGGAGGCTTAATCGGCCCAAAAGTGTCATGCACTAATGGGGCTCCGAATCCAGAGATTTTTTAACTAAATTGTGCAATGAGATAACGGGAAAACTTTGCTTTGCAAAAGTGAAATATGTACATGGTGAACCATTCAAAACAAGTATCATACCCCGCAAGTCGGGTCAGTGATAGAATTTACGCAAATGCGTGGAATTCCAAGGTCGTGGGAGACTTCTCCCAGACATGTCTTTGAGACGATATGCCCCCACTCCCGCGATTGAGTCGATCTGATAAGGGTCGTCCCAGTTAGGGCTCAATTTTCCGTCGGCCGGATTTTTGGCAGCTGGAAGCACTTTCTTCAGGACCAACTCTCCTGGTGTGTAGCGGCGCAGTTGAACACGCTGATTATATGACTTAGCAAGCTGCTGCTGGTACCGTGCCATGGATGCAAGGGCGCGATCTCTCCGCTCTTCAATCAGAATCAAATCCGAGGCCAACATCATGTCGTTTTGGCCCAAATCAAAAACTGTTGATTTCAAGGTTGGGAGGCCGATCTCCAAGGGGATGATTGCCTGCGTTCCGAAGCACAAAGCAAACGGCGTCTCCCCAATGGACCGCCTCAGAGTAGTACGATGAGCCCATAATACACTTGGCAACTCTTCGACCCATCTTCCTTTGGCTTTCTCCAGCCTCTTCTTGATGCCATCTAAAATAGATTTGTTAGAGGCTTCAGCTTGGCCATTACTTTATGGATAAGCCGGGAAGGAATAGTAGGGCCAAATACCATACTTGCTGCACAGTTCCTTGTAGACACCGCAATCAAACTGGGTGCCGTTGTCTGAAATAAGTGCTCTTGGAATGCCGAATCGTGTTATGATATTTCTCCATACAAAACACTTCACGTCGGTATCTCAGATGTGCATTAGTGCTTCCGCTTCTACCCATTTTGTGAAATAATCTGTCGCGACAATCAAAAATCGCTTTTTACTCGGGGCACGAGGCAGTGGTCCGACGATGTCAAGTCCCCATTTGGCGAACGGCCAAGGACTGGTTATAGAGCTTAACTATTCAGCAGGCAGGTGGGTCAAAGGAGAGAACTTCTGTCACTGTTCACACTTTTTCACATAACATTCGGCATCGGCTCTCATTGTCGACCAGTAATACCCCTGTGTCACAGCTTGATGAGCCAAAGAGCGCCCGCCAGAATGGGCACCACAACTGCCTTCATGTATTTCGGTCAGAAGTGCTTTGACTTTGTCCGAATGAATGCTTTCCAGGTATAGACCAGAAAGGGATTTTTTATAAAGCTTTCCGTGCGGATCCAAGTAGTATCGCAGGGCTTTGTTTCGTAGCTTGTGCGCTTCTTTCTTGTCTGCTGGGAGCTATTCAGAAGACAGGAATGCAGCAATGGAGTCCATCCAACTCGGTCCTGACTCTATGACATTGACCTGGACTTCCTCAGGAGGGCCAATGCTCGACTCTGGATGAAACCAACTTCAATGGTCCGTTTAATCTCTGAGTTAATGGCGGAGGCTAGGCAAGCCAAGACATCTGCATGTGTGTTCTGGTCACGGGTCAATTCATGATGGTCAAATTTTTCCAGCAAGGAATTTGTCGTTTTCATGTAAGCGGCCATACGGTCGTTTTTTACTGCATACTCCCCCTTTAGCTGATTGATCACCAATTTTGAATCACAAAATATAAGCAGACGCCGAGCACCTAGGAGATGTTCATTCCGCAAGCCGGTTAGCAGGGCCTCGTATTCGGCCTCGTTATTTGATGCTTCGAAACCGAGTTTGACAGCCTGCTCAATTATTTCCCTGTCGGGAGCCATTATCACTACTCCGGCTTGCTACCTCATTGATTGGACGATCCATCACAGGACAACTGCTAAATGTCCCCAACATAAATTCTCCAGTTCGGCTTAGGTTGAATTTCATCAGACTTGAAGTCGGCAAGACCCCCAGTGAATTCGGCCACAAAGTCGGCAAGCACCTGTGCCTTGATTGAGGTTCTAGGCAGAAACTGAATATCGTACTGGCCGCGTTCAAGAGCCCACTTTGAAACGCGCCCTGATGCTTCTGCACTACGGAGTACCGACCAGAGAGGGTGGTCCGTTAGTACCCCGATGGTACGCCCTTGAAAGTAATGCATTAGCTTTCTTGCTGCCATGACGAAGGCCAGAATGAGTTTTTCCAACGGAAGGTAGCGTGTTTCGGTGTCAACCATTGCCTTGCTCACACAATACACTGGCCGCTGCTCCCCCAGTTCTTCCTTTATCAGTACGGCGCTGATGGCCCGGTCGAAAATCGCCAGATACAAAATGAGCGGGTCACCTACCGAAGGTGTTGTCAAGAGTGGAACTGATCGGAGGTAGGTATTGAGGCCATTGAAAGCGGCTTCGCACTTGGAGGTCCATTCAAAAGCCTTGCCCTGCCGTAGAGTATGAAAGAATTGTCGGCAACGATCTGTGGACCGACTAATGAACCTGTTGAGTGCGGCGGCCATCCCCATCAACTTTTGAACCTCTTTCACTGAACGAGGGGAGCCGAGCTCCAAGATTGCTGTGATTTACCTCGGGTTGGCTTCAATTCCTCGGTGGTTGACAATGTAACCCAAGAATTTGCCTGAACGCACATTTGGAAGCGTTCAGCTTCATTTTGTATTTGCGTAAAATGCCGAATGTCTCTTCCAGATCGGCTAGATGAGTTTGCTCTTCTTTGGACTTGACCACCATATCGTCAATGTACACTTCCATAGTGTGGCCGAGTTGCTCCTTGAATATGGCAGTGACTAGTCTTTGGTAAGTTGCCCCTGCATTCTTCAGCCCAAAAGGCATAACCTTATAGCAATAGGCTCCTCTTGGGGTGAGGAATGCAGTTTTGTCTTGGTCCTCCGGATGCATGGCAGTTTAATGGTAGCCTCTGTAAGCATCGAGGAAGCTCATACGCTGATGGCGTGCTGTCGCAGCTACAAGTTGGTCTATTCTGGGGAGAGGAAAACAATCCTTGGGGCAGGCTTTGTTTAGGTCCGTGAAATCAACGCAGACTCGCCAAGTCCCATTTTTCTTCTTCACAACCATAGTATTCGAGAGCCATGTAGGGTAGGTCACTTCCCTGATTGCCCCGAAGTCAAGCAACCGGTCAACCTCTTCAACAACGGCGGCAGTGTGCTCTGCGGCTGACCGCCGGCTTTTCAGAATAATCAGCTTACATTTAGGGTCAACATTTAAATGATGCTGCGAAATAGACGGATCTACACCCGGCATCTCATATGGAGTCCACGCAAATACATCAAGGTTGCCGAGCAGGAAGGAAATTAGCTGCTGCCTGTCGGCTTGATTCAGGGAGGCGCCAACCATGAAGAACCTGTCTGGCTTTCCATCAATTTTGACTCGATCTAGGGCTTCTGTGGCCTTTTCACTTGGGAGCCGCCCAACATCGTCGAGGCTCTCTCGATCCAACACTTGCAACTCTTTTGGCATCTTTCCAGCAAGGAGATAACATACTTGTGCCGATTTCTGGGAGCCACGGATTTGCTCAATGCCGCGTTCTGTCGGGAAGCATAGCAGTTGATGATAGGTGCTTGGCACGGCCTGCATAGTATGCAACCAAGTTCACCCCATGATAAGATTATACGGCGATGGCAGCTTGACGACCAAGAATTCCACATCCACTGTTCGAGAGCCCGCTCGAACGGGTAGTGTGATTTTCCCCAACGGGTATTCTCGATTAGCATTGAAGCCAAATAATGGATAAGGAGCTGGAGAAAGATCTGATTCGGAGAAACCGAGTTTGGTAAATGTCTTGTAATACATAACTTCCAATGTGCTCCCCGGATTAATGAGTACGCGCTCAACGATGAATCGGTTTACGCGTAACTCGATTACCAAGGGATCGATGTGGAGAAATGTCATTACGGCCAAATCTGAATGTTCGAAAGCAATGCTCGCAGCTTCATGGGGCCGTTTAGCCAGAGTAAGTTGATTTTGAGGGTCGGGATTCGACTGAATCGTATGCACCGCTCATGACATTGGCAGGCTGTATATCATGTGGATCACGCCGAGTGGAGGTGAATCCTATCGTAAGGCTATTGCTTTGGTTGAGTTACATTTTCGGACGTACTGTTGTAGCCGACCATCTTGTACCAATTCCTCCAGGTGATCCTTCAATGCATAACAACTCTCAGTATCATGGCCGTGATCCTTGTGATACTCGCACCGTCTATCCCGTCTTCTCGTGTTGGGAGGTCCCACTATTTTGGACAGCCACTTGAAGAATGGAAGGTGTTGGACTTTGGACATAACCGCGTTGATCGACTATGACAACTTCGTATATTTCTTGTCTGCGCGCCATGTGTGCCTGCTATCGACTTGCAGTTGTTCATTTGCTCGGTGGGAGCATTGGTCGCTTGATCGATGAGAATCCCGTCTCTTGTCTCATTTAGCCCGATGCCGTGGTTCAGGGCTCTGAGGTGGTACAGAATTTAACGGCTGAGCAATTTCAGAAGGGGCCGTCTTGTTGGCCATGTTTCCGGCTTTAACCCACAAGGCATCATCTTCCACTTTGCAGTATTCCTCAACTTTCTTCATCAACGACCAGACTGTTTTGGGGGGTCTTCTAGTCAAGGAACTACGGAGAGCACTATCAGGATGCAAACCCATTTTAAAGGCAGTAATGGCCATAGAGTCGTTGCAAGCATCATCGACAAGATTAAAGCATTTCCAATAGCGCGCCGAATATGCTCGTAAGGTTTCTCCCGGCTGGATCTACATTGCCCAGAGAGAGTCGGCTTGCTTCGGCTGAACCTCGTTGGTGATAAATCTTGCCCTGAAGGATTTTTGTAATTGATGGAAACTCTTAATCGACGCCAGCTCTAACTTATAATACCATCTGACGCCCAATGGCCCCAAACTGCTCGGAAATATTTTACACATGAGAGCCTCGTCGTCTGCATGCAGCATCATGGCTTACTTATAATGACGAATATGATCAGTGGGGTCCGATTTCCCGTCGTACAGGGTGAACGACGGGGCTTTGAACTTCTTAGGTAGCGCTACCTTTGCAATCCGTCGCACGAAGGGATCATGCTAGTCTTTTTCGTCCGAACCATTTCGTCTTCGCTTATGCCTTATACATGGACTCTCTTTAGAGGAACTGGCAGTTTCAAGTCGTCCCTTCTTTTTGGGCTCTGGGGATAATGAGTCGGGGTCGCTGTCACTATATTGCTTCCAAACTCGAGGTCTTCGACCACTCGCTCTCAGAGGTCGTCCCAGATCTTGGCATGTAGCTTGATTGGATTTTGATACTTCCAAGGCCAAGTCCTGACAGAGGCACTCATTTTCAGCGATCATGTTTTCCAGCCTCTGTTCATTTTGCTTCGCCTGTTCCATGATTGCTTGCATTGTCTCATGTGCTGAAGTCGAGGGCGAGTTCTGGGCAAGTGAGTCGAAGTTTAAGGCACGTCTTGCGGTGATAGTCTCCAGTCCAAGCATGTTTGTTGGAGTGAGGTCGTCTCTCTGTGTGGTCTCATCAGTGACTATCGGAGGGTCTTCTGTTATGCCCACCATGGATGTATTTGAGTATTCCCACAGACGGCGCCAATTGTGGGGAAGTAGTTTTGGAAATACTCTTTTGATCCACTGGGACGCTCTAGATCCTCAGCTAACAACCTAAAAAGGAATAAACACTCCGGTCGGGGGTGCCAAAATTAGCACTCCGACAGATAAGTCAGTATATACTCTCTTGATTGCTTGTATCCTAAGTTAAGTGTACTCATTCTCACATACCTTTCTCTGACTGATGATCCTCTATTTATATTATTCTCTTTAGGCCTTAGGGCCAGGCCCACCCTCGATCCATTACATGTACTTCTACTTGGCCTTTATTCTACTGGTTGGAATGCCGATTATTTCATTCGGCTCTTCAATTGACTAGGATCAATGCCGAATAAAGGTTATGCCCCGGACTGAACTCTTGTCCATTCGTCCCTATTGACCCATTTTTATTCAGCTCCCACAGGGGTAAATAGCGTATGAATCTGGGTAGTTGAGTTGGGTTTTGTAAATAAGTTGTGTATTGTATTGGTACCCGAGCGGGGAGTCAAGGTGCCCAATTGCCCTGTCTTGAGCTTATCGCTGGATGAATGTGGGAAAGGTTTTTAACGCCCCAAAATCGAGAACATCAAGGAATATATTAACAAATAAATACAGGGTTTTTCCAATGCTACAAGTCTAGAAAACGTCACTAATGAGTCCTTTGGTCAATAGCTAAGTAAGATCCTAAGAAAGATCGAAGGAGTCAATATAGCCTCTCTTCAAAGTTCAATCTCCTTAGATAACAAAGATATACCATTTTGACAGATCTTAACAAGGTATTAACATGAGGTCTACATAAGTTGACGGAACAATAACAATAAGTTCACAAAAGATATATGTATATATAAGCAAAATAATAATTACAAAGTTATAACTTAGTTACAAACAAAAAGTTCCATCAACTTTATATTCCCAAAACAAAATAAGGTTATAGATGGACTTAAACAAAGATAATCTCTAACTTCTTCTATGATAGCCAAATGTCTTCAAATGTTTTTGTTTCATCTTCGCCCGGATAATCATCTTCAATACCTCATGAAAAGCCATGAGCTTGAAATGCCCAGTAAACGCACACACACACATCCTTTTTTCCCAATCCAATACATAATCATAATTATAACAAACAAATAATGAAGCGTGATATTCAAGTTAATAACAAAGGATTACAAGGTTAGATGTTAGTAATCTACAAATCCCCTAAAGACATTTCATCCTCCCAACCACAAGAATTGGACTCAGATTATTCAGTATGTCCCATCTTTTGCTGCTTTGTAGACCTTACCCTAGTTGCCTACAATGGTTACATACTGCGTAGCTCCAATCGAGGTCCTTAAAAGAGACGATAAAAATAAAGGTCTTTCCCATAACCTCCTCCAACCTTATCCATCATAAACACCTAGGGTCCGAATACAACTGATCCATTCAATAGTTTTGAAACAATTGCGCAAAACTTAGCCTTTAATTAGGGAACATGTCCTACCAACCAATTCTAATGCAACACAAGCATTATCTCATAATATTATTCAAGTTATTAAAAACCGAATAACACACTTATTAGGTTTCCCGCTGTGTTAAATGTTTTAAGTCAAGGTTAGAACAAGTAATTGAAATGATAACTTCTACACATGTGTAGACACCCCATTTTGACTGACCCCAAGACTTCAGGTGCTTGCAAGCCTCCCTATGATGAAATGGTACTTACTTCATCTTTAGAATGTTTCAAGGATTGTTTATAGTTGCTGTATAAACCTGCTTTGGCCAAAAATAACTTTTTGCAAAAATAACCATTTTACCCCTAGACCCGTTTTTAGCCAAAAATCGACTTCCTAACCCCAAAAAGCCCAATTTTGCTTTGATTGATCATATTTTCCAAAATTAGTGACCCATTTTGTAAAACACATTGATCAGAATGCAATTCGAGCTTACTTGTGTCGCAAGCAAGCCAAAGGCGTAGGATCTTGTACTTGTGCATGCATGCATGGCATGTGTACCAAGGCAAAATGCACATTCACACCTTAGATGTGAGTGCGCACATTGTTTGTATGTACGCACAATCATTGCGCATGCGCACATTAAAGCATCACACAGTTATTTTTGGTAACTCAGTTTTGGTGCATTTTTTGTAGGAACGATGGAGGAGGAACCGATGAAACCCTAGAAGGGTTCCACAACATTCCCCCAGCTCTATAAATAGAGTCCCTCCCCCTCTCTTTGAAGAGGGTTAAGGAATTGAACCATTTTCTAGAGTTTTTGAAAGCACGACACCATTTTTTTCCCTCTTTTTGCTTTAGCTCTAAAATCCCCACACCCTAAAGCAACTCTAGGCCTCTAAAAACACTATAAGCACTGAAGAACATCAACCCTAACTTGGAACTAAAACTTGAGAGAGGCTTGCAAACAAGGAACTCAGTTTTTCTTCCCTTCTTTTGCATTTGCTCTTCGGTTTCTTAAAACCAGATAGTAACTCTCTATTTCTTCATATTTCAGTACATCTTCTTGTCTACTTTCAGTATATAATCATGTAGAGGTGTTAAAATGGCATGATCATCATGTAGTTTATCATCTTTACAAAGTTTTACGTCTTTTCTCACATGTTTCATTTATTTTATTAAAACAATATTTTTTTAGGCTTATTGTAATCACATAATCAGCATGCATGGTCCATTTTAAGCATCATGCAGGTTAGTTTTACATGATTTTATGTTTGCTTGTTCTTTTATGCATTAAATCATGTTAGAACCCTTAAACCGGTACTTGGTACATATTTTGTATGATTAGTGGCATGTCTAGATCATTTTTTTTTTTTTTTTGTATTGCATGTAAGACGTGTAAAGTGGGCATCTGGATAAGTCCTCTAAATCTTCATAGCATGTGCTTGTGCTTTTGTCTTGTCTTTCAATAATCCACATTTATATGCTCTTTATATGCAAAATTGTTTGTTTTGAGTATTTTTGGGGATATTGTATATTTTAGTTTATGTTTAAGGCCATGGATTATCAAAATCCACTTTTTCTAATGAAAAAATCAAAATTTTATTTTTTTTAATGTAAATAAGGCCTATCTTATTGCATAATATCATAGATGCTATTCGCGGGCTATGTTATGTCAATACGGCAAGCGTAAGATTATGCTGTTAGTACTATTTGATCATTTCCTTGTGGAATGAGAGGTATATTGATAATAATAACTAATGTACCCTTTTGTGACCAAACCTACCTTTTGCATATAGAGAGCCTTAGCACCTTCCAAACTAGGACATGATACCCTCCTTTCTAGGATTACAATATTGCCTTTTTTATGATTTAATGAATCTTAGATCCTATTTTCAAAATTAGGACAAGGTAACCCTACCCCCAAATAGGCGTGAATGCAAATTATGTGCTTATATGGTATCTTGTCTTGAATGGAAATGGTTTGATTTGATTTCATGGATCAATAAAAAGAAAGACATTGATTTCATTCCAAAAATCTAGGGAGTCGAAAATGGCAGTGATTTGATTCTAGGGAAATATGAGTTATTTGGGGCAATGATTCAACTACAAAAATTTGAGGAGTGATTTGATTCTGATTATGATTCTGTGGAAAATTTGGGGATGGTTTCCCAAATGAAAGGATTTGAGTTTGAGTTTGAGTTTGAATTTGAATTCCTTCCTTAGTGATCAATTAAGAATGATTGCCTTTTCAAAATTTAAATCCTCAAGAAAAAATGTGATCAAAAGTCAACTTCTATAAATAAATAAATAAAACTTTCCAACCTACGTAGAGCCTTGGAGATTATGGATGGTATTTGATTGAACAAGAATCTTTAGGTCATTGACTTTGGAGAGAATTTCAAATTTTATGGAAAAGTGTTAGAACAGGATGTGATGACCAAGTCTTTCATCTTGAAATAAAATTTTGAAATTCCCTTAGAAGGCATTGGACTAGAAGATAATCGTCTGATTGATTTCTTGGAATAAAATTTGAAATTCCTTGAAAAGTTTTTAAAATAAAATTTAAGCAGATTTTGGGAATTATGGAATGTTCTTTTCATCAAGTAAAAATCTTTGGCCCAATAACTTCAAAGGAACCTAATTTTATGAAAAATGATAGATAAGGAAGTGGTGGCCAAGTCTTCCATTCTGAATAAAATTCTAATTCCTCTACAGGACAATTGGTTAAAAGATGATTGTTTAATTAATTCCTTGGAATAAAATCTACAATATTGCTTACTTTCTTCCTTCTCTCGAAGCTTACACTTTCTCTCTTCTTTCTCTCATCTTTGCTGATATATAGAGTGTGTGTATGTGTCTGATGTGCAAAAAGTGCTGAGGGAGGTGGTTTATTATAGAAAAATTGTGGTGAATTATCTAAAGTGCCCTTGGTTCCAATGGCATTAAACTAGAAGGTTTGTCTGATTGATTTCTTGGAATAAAATATAAAATTCCTTGGAAAGTTTTTTAAATAAAATTTGAGTAGATTTTGGAAATTATGGAAAGTTCTTTTCATCAAGTAAAACTCTTTGGGCCAATAACTTCAAAGGAACCTTAATTTTATGAAAAATGGTAGATAAGGAAGTGGTGGCCAAGTCTTCCATTCTGAATAAAATTCTAATTCATCTACAAGACATTTAGTTAAAGGATGATTGTTTAATTAATTTCTTGGAATAAAATCTGCAAGATTGCTCACTTTCTTTCTTCTTCTCTCAAAGCTCACACTTTATCTCCTCTTTCTCTCCTCTTTGCTGAAAATATAAAGTGTGTATATGTGTTTGATGTGCAAAAAATGTTGAGGGAGGTGGTGTGATACCCCTGTTCCGTATTATGCTAATTCATCCTCCTTATGCATATGATTATGTGTTTGATATGATTTTGAGTGCCATTTACATGAATATATGTGGTTTTGAATTTCTATCTATTCACCGTAGGAATATCTGTTTGATTATCTGCTTTGGAAATTTAATTGAAGGCCTTATCGGCCATAGAACCCAAAATTGATTGCGTCATTGTGATTGGCATAAATTTTAGAGCCTACGGTGGAGTTTAATCAAAAAATTGATTCGGACCAGATTAAATTGATTAAACTGATGAATTAGAGCCAATTATTTATTATTATTAAATAAATGCTAGTGGGATTTGTTGTAGAGGAGCACTACACCCCAATTCCTCTCCTTTATTGTATTTTGGCTGATCTTGGACTCAAGATTAGGGAGAGGGCCGGTTATAGAGAGAGAAAGGGAGAGACTTGTGTAATTTTGGCTCAAAGCTTGGGAATTTGAAGATTAAGCTCAAGAATTGGCTAGAACTTGGGTGTTTAAGGCTCCTAGGTGAGTATTCATCCCTTGAATCATGAGTTTTTGTTTGCAATTTGTAAATTCAGAGTTGAATGATGATAAAGAGCATGAATTGAGTGGATTTTGTTGTATTTGAAGTCAATAGAGGCATGCATGCAGGAAATTGCCATGAATTTCCATATTTGAACACAATGTGTATAATCTATGTTGAATCTTGTTTGAAATCCATGTATTTGGCCACCTCTTCACCAATTAAGTTAGGAGTGATGAGCATCTCCCACATGCATGTACAAATCATGGGAGTGTAAGTCTTGAATGTTTGATTTTGAGTATGTTGGTGATGAGTTGAGATAATTTGGGACATGCATGTAGATAATTCAAGAAATTGAGCTTTCTAATGTTGTAATTTGGTATTGGTATCATGTTAGTATGTGTATATGTGATATTTGAGCCATTGCATACAAGAAATGTTGTTTGAAAGTCGAATTGGAGCTCAAGAACACAATCTGGAAAACCCAGAAATTTGATGTCCGCTCGAGCGGGGAAACCGCCGCTTGAGCGTGAATGTCGTGCTCCCAGTATTTTCTGCAGACCATGATGTTCGCTCGAGCGGGGAAGTTCACACTCAAGCGGGGAGTTTTGTGGAATGAACTTCAGCTCGAGCGTCTAAGTTAATGCTCGAGCGTAAAATTGATGCAACCAGTACTTTTGCAGGCCTTAAGGGTCCGCTCGAGCGGGGACCCTATTTTCTGAAATTTTGAAAATGCATTCTGTGTTCTGTTTTCCGTTCCCTTTCACTTCTAAGCACTCTTAGGCATGCATTGAGCATTGTAAATGAATTAAAGAGATAAGAATGAAGCCTAAAGAGGAATATGTGAATTAAGGAACGGATTGAATTATTTATGACCCATATGTGTTATGTGATATGTAGGGTCAAGCTCCAGGGCAAATCCACAAACCGATCACTGTGAGTAATATCTGAAATATGTTATTGTCCAATTGCTTACTTCTATGTAAGTTTTGTAAAGTTCATTAATTTTGAATGGTGGACAAAGTTTGATATGACAAGTCTGAAAGGCTTAAATGCCAGTTTAATATGACAAGTTTGAAGGGCTTAAATGCCAGTTTGAAATGAAAGTCTGAAAGGCTTAAATGCTAGTTTGATATGACAAGTTAGAAAGGCTTAAATGCCAGTTTGAAATGAAAGTCTGAAAGGCTTAAATGCCAGTTTGATGTGACAAGTTTGAAAGGCTTAAATGCCAGTTTGATATGACAAGTTTGAAAAGCCTAAGGGCCAGTTTGATGCGAAAGCATAAATGGGCCAAAGGCCAGCTCGACACGAAAGTGTAAATGGGCCAGAGGCTATTTTGACATGAACGAATGGGCCAGAGGCCGTTTTGTCATGAATGAAAGTCTGAATGGGCCAAAGGCCAGTTTGTTATGAAAGTATAAATAGGCCAGAGGCTAGTTTGACACGAAAGTGTGAATGGGCCAAAGGCCAGTTTGACACAAAAGTGTAAATGGGCCAGAGGCCGTTTTGACATGAATGAATGGGCCCGAGGCCATTTTGACATAATAAAAGTTTGAGAGGGGCCAAAGGCCAGTTTGATATGGAAGCATAAATGGGCCAAAGGCCAGTATGTTGAAACCACAGTCACTCAATTTTAATTGTGTATATATATGTTAAATGCAAATTTGAATTGGGCCCAGGGCTGTTTGAAGTATGTTGTTCTACATATTGTTTGTAACTTCTTTGTTGGATATTATTCACTGGGCTATCGCTCATGCTCATTCATGTGTTTGTAGGTGAGCCAAGAGAAGTCCAAACCCAGCCCCAGTGAAGTCTGTATGGAACAACTAAGGTTTTGAAGAGTCAGCCCTTGCGTCTCACGCACGGGACACGTCTTCGCCCTTTTGCCATTTTATGTTATTTTGTCATGTTGACGAGGACTTTGATGTACGTCTGTATATAGTTGAGTTTTGGCTGACTTAGTTTTGGATGATCCTGTCTGTACAGAACTTTATGTTCCTATATTTTCTATTGTGAGTTATTAACATATGTATGTACGGAATGTTATGATGTGCATATAAGCACGGCTCTATAGACAAAGTTTTAAATTGCTTCCGTTTGGCCCCTTTCCTCTGATGAGTTTTGTCTTATTTGGTTTGAGCCCGTAGGTAATCTCGTGATTACTGGCCGGTTATGGACTTAACCCATAGGGGCGGGTTCGGGTCATGACAGGTGGTGTATTTATAGAAAAATTGTGATGAATTGTCTAAAGTGCCCTTGGTTCCAATGAAATGGGAAAGTTTTGGATTTAGTTTAGGTGTAATGGAATGAGGGGCGATTAGGAGGCCTAATTAAGTGTTAAACATGATCTAATTATAGTTTATCTAGGATAATTAGAGGTATAAATACATACATTGATTCATGGTACATGGTCAAGTTTTCTTCCTAGATTCATGCAATATGTTTCAAAAAGTACAACATATATATACACATCAAGGTAGCTGGCTATGTAGGGAGGATTTTTTGTGATTTTCAAATTATTTTTGTGTACAAACTCTTATATATAATGTAGATATTTTGACGATAAAGAATATAAAATGGTTTGTACTTTTTATATATATAAAGAATGATTTGGGGTTAAGGTGAAATTTAAATAAAGTGTGAGGGCTTGGGCTAAATTCGAATATCTTCTTCAAGTGTAGAACTAATAAAAATAGTGTTAGGAAAAATAATTTGGTTTGAGTTGCTTCATTTTGAAATAAATGGTAGCTAACTGAACGAAAATGACAAAAATCGAAAACTAGGGTTTTGTGCGATCAATCTATAATTAGAGAGTTAAATAAATAATACTAGAGTCTTAGAAATGATTACTATGCTACCGGGGTCAATTAGGGTTTGTACGGGTTCGTCCGGGATGCGTTTTCAATTCTAGAATTAAAATTACGAATAAACGAAAAACAAAGAGCTTTTATAATAATAACTTGGAAGTAAGGGCCTTACTAAGATTTACAAAAGTTAGGGTCTGACACTTCATCGAGATTCACATTATTATATAACTATGGTAATTTTTATTTTTTTTTGACAATGTAGATTTTTATAATAATTAATATATATAATAAAAATAAATCATATTGTAGAAGATAAATTAAATTAGATACTCTACAAAATTATCCTCCTATTATTAACCAACATGTTGAATTGGGATTTCATTGCCAAATTTAAAGATACAATAAAGAAGTTTTTTAGTCCTTTTAAAAGTTATGAGACTAAATGGAATTGTAAATTATGAATAGAACTAAGGCCAAGTTTGAGAACTTATAAAAAAGTCAAAAAGTCAAAAAAATTACTCAAAAAGTTAAAAAGTTAACACTATTCACCAAAAGTCAACAATTACGGCTGCACAACTCCCAATTTGAATTTTTCCCTACAAATCAATTTTTACAATTTTTTATTACACATTTTTTCATAAAAAATCAAAAAATTAACCCAAACATCCATATTTTCAACCTCAATTTTTTAGTTCAAAAAGACAAAAAGTACACTTATTTAGGACACCCCAAACAACCCCTAAATGGGATACAAGTTCCAGTTATGGAATTTATGGGTAAAAACCATATTTAAAATTGTGGACTTTTGATTAATTTCATTGATATACCTATAGTTGTTGTTGTGGACAAAATTTAAGTTTTTATACCAAGATCTTAATGGGGTGTTTGGTGGGGATTGTGGAAGCAGCTTATAGTCTATTTCAATATGGGAGTTTGTGCTAGATTGTTTGGTACAGTTTTTGCTTTTTTATTAGGCAAAAATAGCTTAAATAAGCTGAAAAAAACTGATTTTTCAGAAGCTAGGTGAGAGGTGCTTTTATTTTTTACTTTCTAATTATTAGCTTTTAACTTAAAATAATTTCCACCAAACACTTCCTTAAGTTAGATATAAATTAGTGCAATCCCACAAGTTAAAGAGGTATTGTCTAGTAGGTCCTACTCTATCTTAAGTATTATAAAAAAAACATATATTAATAATTGGCTCAGAATGACACTTGTAGATCACTAAAGGTACATTCAATTTTAGGGTCAATGGGGATTATAATGTCAATGTCCCCATTCTGTTACTCCATTGCTTAAGTCTTTAGCAGAAGTCAGTAATGTGACTAACATACGATTACGAAATGAGGGTAAAAAAGGCAAATTATTCTCAATGCTCACCAATACACACTCTGTAACACCCCAAAAAAAATATAGATACCCAAACTACTTATTAAATCCATTAAATATGTGGAAGCTTATAAGTAATCCCAAACATTCGATATGAAAGAACATTCCTAAGATAGTATTTCATTAATAGATGTCCCTTAAAGTTATACAAAATCATATCACATGCATTAATACATTCATTGATTTTGAAATATAAATCTATAGCATGTGATTGATCAGAAACCACAGTTAAACTATATACAAGTTCATGCCTTATAGGCTACAAATTTCCAAGACTTTTCCTAGTTACAACAAAAGTGAGTCATAAGCACAATACAACAAAGCCCTCGGCTATACAAAAGAAAACAAACAAAACGAGCCTTAAGCTCCAAGATCCTCCTAAGCAATTTTAAACAAACAAAACGAAACAAGCCTTTTTTTCGTTTATTTTACTTAACGAAAATAGACAAATGATTTAGATTGAAAACAAATTAAAAGTTCAGGGTTTAAATTGACAAAACTAAAAAATCAGAGTTTATTTTGTTACAAGGGTCAAACCTTGGAATTTTTTTTGTAATTGTCCCAAATAAATATCAAAAAGATTTTTAAAAATTATTTTTAACATCTCAAAAGATAAAATTATATAAAATAATAAGTACTCTTTTTTTTTTTTTCAATTCTTTCACCAAATTAAATTTTAAATTTTGAAAAAAAAAATTCTGAAACACACTTTTAAAAACTAAACCAAATATACGTCGAATATCTTTCCATCTCACAACCATTTCATCATGGGAGATACTGACGTAGTGCAAGTCCATTGGTCAAGAAGATACTTGAATCAAACCCTATTGTCTACCCCATCATCAGATGTTACACATCCCATCCAAATAATAGCACACACGGCAAAGCAATGAAAAATTATTGGTTGGTCTAGGGACACTACATGTCTATGCTCCTAGTTAATCACAAACCATCATATCCCATCATATTCCCCAATCACCCATTATAATGGCCCGGGTTAAGACTCGACCCTTTTACACTCTTTGGTTTGGAGTCTGGTATCATTTGTTGATGTTTATATCTATTATAGTCTTATATTGTTGCTTGAGAGTTGAGAAATTGGTTTTGAGATTGTTTGAACAGATTAGGACTTAGTATTTCTGGGAAAATTCTATCTGTTTGTTCTTGGGTTTGCTTGAGCAGTAAGTTGGTCGCTCGAGCGATCTTTTGTTTCTCTCCAAAACTGTGTTTGCAAGCTGAACTTCTGGGAGTATGTCTTTCTTCACTCAAGCGGTGTTTTGGTCGCTCGAGCGATGGTCTATTTGCAGTCTCAACTTCTAAGATTTTGGATTCTGCACTCAAGCAGTGCTTTGTTCGCTTGAGCGATCTGTTCTGTAAGATTACTCTTCTATGAGTTTCTTATCTTCACTCGAGCCTAGGTTTGTTAAGTTGAGTGATGTTCTGTGTCTAACGCTCGAGCGATGTTTTGCTCGCTCGAGTGGTCTGTTAGTATAAAGCTGCGAGAAAATATCTTTATTTCACTTTTTTGCCTGTCTCTCTCTCTAAAATCTTTTTGAGCCTCTCTCTCTCTCTCTCTCTCTCTCTCTCTCGGGCGCGTGTGCATGCTCTCTAAATTTCATATCTTAAACCTCTGATCTACCTAAATCCGTTAATCTCGCCACCTTGGTGCCTTGAGGAAAAGGATATAGCTCATCGAGGTGATCATTTTAATCTGGAAAGTTTAAGCTTTCACCTCCGTTGATTTTGGGATTGTTCTTCCCCTCTCTTTCTACTATTGAAGTATGAATTCTTTTAACATTTGTATATGATTTTTAGCGTGGTTATGTGCCATTGAATATAGTAGTATTTGGGTTTGATTTGAACTATAAAATAGGGGTTTTGGGAATGGCTTCCTTTGAAATGTTGTGGGAATGGTTTTGTTGATGAGAAGTGTTGAAATTACGAAATTTCTTTTGAATGAGGCTTTTTGAAAGAAACAGATTTTGTTTTGGAAAGCCTTGGAAATCATAGTTTTGAATAAGGATAGGGTAACGTTTGGATCCTTGTTGAGTTGGATGGTGGAGTTCAACATGTATTGTTACTCCAAATTCGAAATTATGAATTTATATTTGTTGCTTGAAATTTATCTTTTGAATAGAGATATCTATTTTGGGCTATCGGTGGAGGATAACTTAATTGTTGTAAAAATTACATGAGAACTATAGGTTAACTAAAACCATTCATTCATACATTTGCATTTAAACATTGATTGTAATAATTTATATATTGAAATATATTATTTTGAGAAAAATGGGTGAATACTGTGGTGAATCTAGTTAGTGTGGTTGTGGTTATTATCTATATTGGCCTGTGTGTCCTTGGTGAAAGTCCAAAAACCCGCATGGTTAGACTCTGATCCTTCCGGTTAGTACCAGTGAAAATGGCTTTGGTAGTAGTTGCATAGCCTACTGGCAGACACATACCTAGAAATTCTCAGTGTATGTATCCACTACCCTGTTTTCTGTTTTGGAAGTAATAGTTTATAAATTGAATTATAAACATGGCATTGCATTGTTTGAAAGAGAAAATGCACTGTTTGGCAAATGGCATTTATGTGCATTCACCATATGATTTTGTTAAGCATTATAAAGAATATTAAATTAATCTCTACTGGGCTTTAGCTCACCCTATATGGAAACTAACTTTCAGATATTGATGATATGGCTCTGCTAAGAAGTTAGCTTGGGAGGATTGTGGAGCTGAAGGCTCATCTTCTTTTGTTTTATAATTATCTTTTGTACAAGCCTAAGGCTTTTCTTTGTATTAGGCTTCGACTCACTTTTGTTGTAATCAAGTATCGTCTTGGAAGCCATTATGGCATAAACTTCTCTTTATCTCTTTGTTCCTTTGTATATCTATCACATGCTATAGATTCATAATTTAGGATTAATAAATGTATCAATGCATGTGGTCCTTTTGTAATATTTTGAGGAAATCAATGAATGAATATTAGCTTATGGAAATGATTTTGATATTGTATGATTGAGACTATGAGCTTTCGTATATCTGTTGAGAATTATGAAAGTATCTGTTGTCAATATTTTCAGGGCATTATAGGTTAAACCTTGGAATTTTTTTTGCAACTGTCCCAAATAAATATCAAAAAGATATTTTAGAATTTGTAAAAATTATTTTTAACATCTCAAAAGACAAAACTATATAAATAATAAGTATTATTTTTAAAAAAAATTCTTTTTACCATTAAATTTTAAATTTTTTTAAAAAAATTCCAAAACAAATCTTTAAAAACTAGACCAAATATACGTCGAATATTTTTTCATCTCACAACCATTTCATCATGGGGGATACTGACGTGGCGCAATTCCATTGGTCAATAAGATACTTGAATCAAACCCTATTGTCTAACCCTACGGGCGAGACCACCCAAGCCATCATCGGACGTGACACATCCCATCCAAATATTTGCACACACGACAAAGCAATGAAAAATTATTGATTGGTCTAGGATACTACGAGACTATGTTCCTAGTTAATCACAAATCATCATGTCCCTTCTCCAATCACCCATTACAAAATTGTGAACCCCATCCCCGCCACTAATCACAATATACATGAAACACTACGCGTCGCTGTCCATGACCAACCAATAACTTATCTACAACCACTCCAACCCTCCAAAAAGAGTTTAAGGACAACATGCCCATAGGATAGGATTTGATTAATCTCTCAGGATGTGCACCTGTGGACTTTATCACTAATCGGATGGCCGATAATTCTTTACATGTTAAATAGTTTGGTGATAATTTCATCCGGTTTATTTGATTTGACTAGTTGGTGGTGAAACTTTTGGGCGATCATATGTTCCCAATAAAGGGTGTACCATAGACCGTCGACGTGACACGTCGTGATTAGTACTTTTTTTGTGTGTCTGTTTGTGATGCTTTTTGTAGTGTTTGTGTGCATCACAAGGAGATTGGAGGGGTAAGGTCTAAGGAAGACATACTCTCTAGTAGTGTTTTGAAAATCGGACCGCTGAGCGAATCAAAAAAGGGATCAAGTGGACGGGTCAACGGTTTAACCGTCGGGTCAAAGCGGTCGAATCGTGACGTCATAATTAATATTATATAATTAAAAAATATAATTATAAATTATAAATAAATAAAAATATATATAAATACTCAAATAAAAATAAAAATTGTTTCATAGTATTTATTAATAATATTTAATAAAGTCATAATTGATAAGAAAAAATCACTTGTTTTAAAGAAATTAATTTTTTTTTAACATTCCCCCCAAACAAATTGATTGAATGCTAGATAACAATAGACTGATTCAACTCTCCCTCCAATCAATATGATTCAAATAATTTGATTGAATCCCACATAGAATTTTGTAGGTTCTCTTTGAAAAATCTTTTCGTATAAATAGCAATAGACTTTCATAATTTCCTCAAGTTTCTATGAGACGAGACAACTTCTCATGAGAGGAGATTCTTGAAGTAACAGTTTTTAGTCAAAATTTTGAAATATATTTATATATATATATAAGAAAGAAAGAAAAAAAATAAGAGAAGAAAAATTAAAATTAAAATTAAAGATTTTCCAACTATCGGGTCGTTTCAAAATCAATCGGTATCGGGTCACCGGTTTTCCCAGTTGAATCGGCGATTCTTTCAATTTTTGCAATCTAAGCCAATTTTCAACCAAGTCCGAATTTTGAGTTCTTCCAGACTAAAACTAGGCCCAAGTCCCAGTTCTACTGATCCGATCCGAGTTTTAAATCATTGCTCTCTAGTATGTTCGTTTGAGACTGCACATGTATGAGGAGTGAAATCCTCCCTACCTTGCACCTTGGCAAGTACCTGGGTTGCCCCATCCATCATGACAGACCAAACGCCAACTCCTTCAATTTTCTCATTGAAAAGATCCAGAACAAACTCACTGGTTGGAGAGTCAAGCTCCTTTCTCCAGTAAGCAGAACTACCCTTATAAAATCTATCAATGCTGTCATTCCCTCCTATTTTATGCAAAGCAACTTCCTCCCGAAGAAAACCATCCAAACCATCGAGAAGCTTAATAGGGATTTCCTCTGGGGATCGACGCTAGAAAAAAGGAAACTTCAAGCTGTGAATTGGGAGAATATTTCCAAACCCAAAACTCTTGGTGGTCTAGGAATTAGACAAACCCTCCTGGTTAATCAAGTGTGCATGGCCAATTTGAACTGGCGTCTAGCTAATGACAATCAGTCACTTTGGGCTATAGTTCTCAAAGCCAAGTACCCTAACAATCCCAATCTTAGAAGGCGAGCCTCTCTCATTTGGAGAAGTATCCTTAAAGGAAAAGGCCTCTTTGACAAAGGAACCAAAATCCTCATTAAAAGTGGTGCGAACACAAGCTTCTGGTTCGGTAATTGGACCAGCCTTGGCCCTTTGCGTCACTTAGTGGAAGGCCCTCTCACCCCCGAGGAAACTCACCTTACAGTCCGCGATTGCTGGAGTTCCAATCACTGGAACTTTAATAAACTTTCCATACCGATCCCATCGAACATCCTTTGCCAAATTCAAACCATTACCCCGTGTTGGTTTGGACTTGCAGATGATATAACATCTTGAAATCACTCCCCCGATGGCCCTTTCACCAGCAAGTCTGCGTATTTGCTTTCGAAGAACTTCACCACCACCCCTCCCTTACCCAGTTGGGATTGGGTTTGGGAACTCCCTACCAGACCGAGAGTGATCCATTTCATTTGGCTAGCACTCCAACAACGTCTTCATACCAAAGACCTCTTACATATCAGAAACATTACCTCAGTTAGTTCTTGCCAACTCTGCGGGTCATCTGCTGAAACAAACCTTCATGCATTGAGGGACTGCACATCTGCGAAAAGATTCTGGGACTCAATCCTTATTCCCCCTAAGTTATCATCTTCTTTCAACCTTAGCTCAACGGAATGGCTCAAAATCAGCTGCCTCTCCACTGAGCTTCACTCATCATCCATCTCTTGAGCCACTGTCTTTTCCCTTGCTTGTTGGACCATTTGGAAAAACCGAAACTCTATCTACTTCGAGCCCACTCCCCCTAACCCACTCAAACCTACTTGGACCATTGCTATGGCCACCGAATGGTATCACCTCTCAAATACCAGTAAACCCCGTGCCACTAAATCCATTGCTTGTAGTTGGAACTCACCTCTCATACACTGCTTCAAACTAAACACCGATGGTGCGGCAAATAAAAACCATGCAGCTACAGGCAGTATCATTCGCGACAATCATGGCAATTGGGTTTCGGGTTTCTGCAGATTTCTAGGCACAACCAACAGTCTAACCGTAGAATTATGGGCCCTTAAAGATGGTCTCAAATTGGCTCTTGACATGGGTCTCACACCAATTGAAGTTGAATCTAATGCTCTCACTCTTGTACACATGGTATTAAATAATTGCAATGATCAACACCACCTTAGCAATATTGTTCATGACTACAGGTTCCTCCTGGACAGCCTCGGATCACCAACTGTTAAACACATATTCAGGAAAGCAAATCAAAGTGCGGATCCGCTAGCAAATTATGGACTGCTTATGATGGATGGGAATTTTCATGTCTTCTCTTACCTTCCATCTACCTTTGTATCACAGATGGTTATGTATGATGCTATGGGAATTCTATATCCCATATCTATCTTGTACTGACTCAGTTATTTATTTTATAACAACCTATATATTTACACCCAAAAAAATAGAAAATTTTAAAAGAAAAACATATAGTTTTAAAAAAGGATATTGGGGCCAAAGTTCAATCTTAATTTTTTTTATTTTATTTTATTTTTTATTTTTTTTATTTATTTATTTTTTGGGTACTTATGTGTAGGTCCTAATAAGTAGACTTATTGTCTAATAGGTCTTATGGAAAAAATTTATCATAAGAAAATGTCACTAATTATAAATTTTAGCGACAATTTATAAAAATCATGACAAAAAAAAATCACTAATTGTCAATTTTTAGCGACATATATAAAAATTGTCACAAAAAAATTATTTTTAGCAACAATTTTATCAAGACTTATTTTCAATAAGATTTGATAAAAATTAAGTCCAACTATTAAGGAGCTATTAGTAGTTAACTCCTTTTCTCTTTTTTCTTTTCTTCTCCTTCTTCTCTTTTTTCTTTTTCTTTTTTTTTTTTTTTTTGCCGGCGCTAATATTGTCTCCGTAGGAACGAATTCTGGCAAAATTATCAAAATACCCCATCCACCTCCGCCCTATTTTTTCTTTCACGGTTCAGTTCAATCCTCAGTCTCTCTTTGCTTAAAAAAAACCCCCTCCTCTCTCTCTCTCTCTCTCTCTCTCTCTCTCTCGCAATTTGTCCCTTCACGTCCTCGCCGATGATCTGATGATGGTGGGGAGGGGCTCTGATGGCTGCGATTCGGTGGAGAAGGTGAGTGATTTGGTCGAGAAAGGGGATTAGGGCTTAGTTGGAGAAGATCTATTTATATGTATCTCGATCCTAGGGCTTGGTCGGAGAAGATCTACCTATATATATGTGTATGTATTGTTTGAACTGTGGATGTCCGATCTGGTGATGATGGCAGCGATGATGGAGACAACGTCGGCGGTGAGGGATACTAGTGGTGGATGGACGGCGGAGTGGAGGCAACGACGACAGTAGTGGTGTCTCTAGTGGTGATGAGAGTTCGCTGGAGAAGAGTTAGATTAGGGTTTGGGGGTATGGTGGTGGAGTCTCCAAATCTGGATTTGGAGTAATAGAAGATCAGATCTATATCTGAATATCAGAAAACTACAGAGATCGGACAATCGGATCTGGTAACTGTTAAACAATGAACAAGATCTAATTATTTTTTGTGAATTTGCTGATAGACACTGATACATGGACATTTGTGATTAAACTTTACGTTATGTTTTGATTTACTGATTTGAAATGAGGAGGATTTCATACTTTTTTCCCAATATTTTCTTTCTTCTTTTTCATTTTCCAAAAACAGAGTGCTCTTTTTGTGAGATGGGTGTGGAAGAAGATGATAATGATGACGAAGAGTTGTGTATGTGGGTGTGTGTCTGCGGATGATGGATCTGTATGCAAAATAATTTGAGAGTGAATATTTTAAACATATAATGGATCATCCATGTTGAGAGAGATTTGCACAGATAGAAAAACTATATAAAATAAAATAAAAAATAAAAATAAATAAGTGGATAAATTTGAACAAATAGATTTAAGAAAAAATTTAGACAGATAAAAACTAAAACAAAAATTTCAACAAATAGAATTTCACACAGATCAAATTGCAATAGATGATAAATTTTGGACAGATATTTGAGCAGATAAAGAGAAAAAATCAAACAGATAGCCAAAATTTGAACAGATAATCAAAATAATTTAAATAGATAGTTAAAAATTTGAACAAATAGAGAAAAAATTTGAATAGATAGATATTAATTTGAACAGATAGTAAAAAACAATGACATAGATAATAATAAAAAGTCAATAGATAAATTAAGAGTTAAAATTAAAAACAAAATGTCTACTAAAATCAACGAAAATATTTCTCACTAAATTATTTCACAAAATGTGGACCTCTCACCAACAAAAAATATTCACTGGATTTAATGTCTTATACTTTCATTACCTTAGACTTTTCATCAATTTTCTCTTTAAAAAATAATTACAAATCAATAATTTTTTTATAGGGAGCTTTTTTAATAAGTCCATTCTCTAAGAATCCTATTCCATAAACCCCATAGTGTTTTCTACTATTCCATCAGGTCCTATTTTATATTAGAAGACCAAAACACCCTTCTCCTCTTCTCCTCTCGTTTTGAATCAAATAACTGTCCCTCTTCCCCTCTCTTTTTTTTGCAGAAAATCACACACAATATCTCCACCCTTCCGAAAACCCAAAATCGTATTCCATATCGTCTCACACCCATATGTATTTCATTGTTCCATCGTCGCAACGTCTCATCGTCGGCTTCGTCATACCTCCACCATCTGTCTACGGAAACGTGGAAATCACCATTGGTGAACATCCTGAAGTTCCATCTTCGTCAAAATCATCACCGATGACCATTTGTGACAACCAAACCGTCAATATGGAAAAAGAGTAAGTAATCTCATCAATCTTGTATGTAAACCCTAAATCTTTTGTTCAAATTACACCATTGTGAACTTCCAATATCCCCTGTTTCTATTCATACAATATGTGGAATTTCATATTTTTATTGTTCATGCCCTAATTGCTAATGTGAACCCCTCAATCCCAATCTCCAGGTATATGGTTTTGTTCACCCAAAAATAATGCAGTGGCAATTATGTTGTGTTGTCAAAAGCTGTGAACATTTACATGGGAATGAAAAATGTTGGGCCAAGCCAATTATTTCAGATGTTGTTGTTGTTGTTGTATGTTTTAATCATGTGAATCTCCTATACCCATTTCATCAAAATGAACTTCTACAGTAGTGAGTTTCATAGTATATGATCTTATTCATTCAATGTGTGAACTTCATATTATATCTGTTATTGCAAACATAGATGATGTAAACATTCACATTACTGTTTATTACTGGATAAACTTACATTAGTAGATACTGATGTGAACATTCACATCAGTGTATAATGATGTGAATGTTCACATTACTATCACTGTTGATATTGTTGATTGTTGATGTTCATAGAATCTCCAATCTTCACTCAACAATGTAATGGAATATGATGTAAACATTCACATTGTGACATCAATGTCAAACTTATTGGTGTTGTTGGGTGTTGTTTAGTGCTGTTGGTTCCACCCTTTGTTTTTCAGCCAATTATAACATAATGTGATCACCCATGTAAACATTTACATTGCCCTCTAACTGTTGTTGTTTTCGGAATTGATTTTGCAAACATAGATGATGTGAACATTCACATTACTGTTCATTACTGGATAAACTTACATTAGTAGACACTGATGTGAACATTCACATCAGTGTATAATGATGTAAATGTTCACATTACTGTCACCGTTGATATTGTTGATTGTTGATTGTTGATGTCCATAGAACCCCCCAATTTTCATTCAACAATGTGATGGAATATGATGTAAACATTCACATTGTGACATCAATGTCAGACTTGTTGGTGTTGTTGGGTGTTGTTGGTTCCACCCTTTGTTTTTCAGCCAATTATAACATAATGTGATCACCCATATAAATATTTACATTGCCCTATAACTGTTGTTGCTTTCGGAATTGATTTTGCAAACATAGATGATGTGAACATTCACATTACTGTTCATCACTGGATAAACTTACATTGTTTTTGTTGGTGTTGATGCCCAATTTTTTATGGTTGCCAACCCTATTTTAGTTCAATGTGAATTCTTGTAGGTTTGTTATAAATAATAACATCTTATTGTTTCTCTTATTATTGAGCAACAACCAATGTGAACATTCACATTCTGAGAGTAGCTATTTTATGAATTTACATTATGGTGTATGTTGTATCTCCCTCCTTATGTCAATGTCGGACTTGTTGGTGCTGTTGGTTATTCATGGTGATCAAATAATTACAACCTTAATTTTGGATGGTTGTGAACGTTATTTTAGTTCAATGTGAATTCTTGTAAGCATGTTGTAAATAATAACATCTTATTGTTTCTCTTGTTATTGAGTAACAATCAATGTGAACATTCACATTCTAAGGCTAGCCATTTTATAAATTTACATTATGATGTTTGTTGTGTTGTTTGTTGATTATCTGCTTTATTCTCAGTTTCGTAGTCTCAAATGTTTGTGTAACAATCAATGTGAACATTCACATTCTGAGGCTAGCCATTTCACATGTGTTGTTTCCTTTATGTTGTGAAATTTTGTTCGTGTCAATATGAAAAATTAACATATATTGATGTTGTCTCACTCCTATTTGTACCCTAGCAGTAATGTGAGTAACAATCAATATTTGTGTTGTTTGTTGATTATCTGTTATTGAGTAACAATCAATGTGAACATTCACATTCTAAGGCTAGCTATTTCACATGTGTTGTTTCCTTTATGTTGTGAAATTTTGTTTGTGTCAATATGAAAAATCAACATATATTGGTGTTGTCTCACTCCTATTTGTACCCTAGCAGTAATGTGAATATTCACATCTCTAATTTCAATGTCAATATTCACATTATGAATATAATGTAGATATTCAACTTCTAACATCAATGGAATATGACAGAGCTGTTGGTATTGTTGCGTGTTGATAGTTATAAACCAATTAGAGCTCCTAATCTTGGATGATTGTCAACTCTCTTTTGGTTCAATGTCTATTCCATTATACATAATCTATACAATACTTAAAGGGTGATCAAATATGATGTGAATATGGTATAAATATTGACATTGATGTAAATATTTACTTCAATGTCAATATTCACATTATGAATATAATGTAGATATTCAACTTCTTACATCAATGGAATATGATATAAATATTTACAGAGTTGTTGGTATTGTTGCGTATTGATGGTTATAAACCAATTAGAGCTCCTAATCTTGGATGATTGTCAACTCTCTTTTGGTTCAATGTCTATTCCATTATGCATAATCTATACAATATTTAAAGAATGATCAAATATGATGTGAATATGGTGTAAATATTGACATTGATGTAAATATTTACTTCAATGTCAATATTCACATTATGAATATAATGTAGATATTCAATTTCTAACATTAATGGAATATGATGTAAATATTTACAGAATTGTTAGTATTGTTGCGTGTTGATAGTTATGAACCAATTAGAGCCCCTAATCTTGAATGGTTATCAACTTTTTTTTGGTTCAATGTGTATTTCATTATACATAATCTGTATAATATTTAAAAGGTGATCAAATATGATGTGAATATGGTGTAAATATTGACATTGATGTAAATATCTACTTCAATGTCAATATTCACATTATCAATATAATGTAGATATTCAACTTCTAACATCAATGGAATATGATGTAAATATTACAGAGTTGTTGGTATTATTGTGTGTTAATGGTTATAAAGCAATTAGAGCTCCTAATCTTGGATGGTTGTCAACTCTCTTTTGGTTCAATGTGTATCTCATTATACATAATGTCAATATTTACATCAGACTGCTATAGGTAATGACTTGTTTGTCTTAAATTGTCATGTGTAATACACTCTTTTGTAATACACTCCCTATCTCCTCCCTTGTGTCAATGTCAGATTTGTTAATGTTGTTGGTTGTTGATGGTGATGAAATAATTACATTCTGAACATAATGCCAATATTCATATTCTAACATCAATGTCAATATTCACCTCTTGTTATCAATGGAATATGATGTAGATATTAACAAAGTTGTTAGTATTGTTGCTTGTTGATGAAAATCCCATAATCTTGTATGGTTGTCAACTCTTTTTTGGTTCAATCTGAATTTTATTGTACACAATGTCAATATTTACATCAGATTGTTAGATATTGATAATGACTACAAACCAATGGTAAGCCTTACATCAATTTGTACACATCTTCCATAACCATTATACACACCTAAATTTCAAATTCTAACAATAACAACTTTGCATTTTCAGGGTGGATTGCGGGCCCGCAGTGTGTTACATCATCAGGGTGCATGTATATCGGGAGGAACTTGTTGACAGCTTTAATCGCTTTGAATGGTGTCAAATAAGAGACTCATTGTACACATTTTTCTAAATCACACAAAAACAGTGCAATATGAAAACCTATAGGTGGGGGGTGTCCACCTGTAATTGTTATCTATAATTGTTATCCACATTGAAGACAATTTAGTATCAATAGTTTTGACATATTGGAGCAGACTAGCTTAAGTGTAAATCAATTCTGTGTCAATGCTTGTACTCCAATTTTTCATTCAATATATGTATATGTATTTTGAGGCCTATTTCGTGTTGATCATTCACATGGATGTGAATATTACTTAAAATATTATTGTAACAAAATGTAACTGGTGTGAATTTCATATTTCTTAACACATAAGTGAATATTCGCAGCAAATAATTTGATGATGTTAATAGTTACAGATGATATGAATATTCACATCATATGCTTTTATGTTGTAAATGGTAACAGGTATGTCAACATTCACACTGCGCTCATGCATACATCATAATATACATAAAAACATCTCGTTTTGCTATTAGAAAACGCTCACAATGACAATTTGTAATACAAATCTGAATATTCACATCAAATGATTTAGTAATGTGAATCGTTACAATGATATAAATATTCATGTTAACTACTTTGATGTTGTCAGTGGTGACAAGAATGTGAATATTCACATCAAATAGCATATTGCAGATGATGTGAATATTCACATCATATGTTTTCATGTTGTAAATGGTAACAGACATGTCAATATTCACACTGCGCCCATGCATAATATACACAACAACATCCCATTTTGCTAGCAAAAAACACTCACAATGACAATTCATAATACAAATCTGAATATTCACATAAATGATTTGGTAATGTGTTGGTAATGTGAATGGTTACAGTGATATAAATATTCATGTTAACTACTTTGATACTGTCAATGGTAACAAGAATGTAAATATTCACATCACACACATGCATGCCTCACAATATACATGATCAGGAAAAACCCATATCCTCATATAACCAACCAAAATTTAATTTAGATAATGATGTTGAAAGCAAGAAATAAATCATACAATCATTCATATACATTCACATTCTTAATGCGATGTGAATATTCACCACATTCAAAAAAATAGAGCCATAACTCAACCACATAACCAGCCAAAATCCATAACCCCATACAACCAAAAAAAACTTGCATGTCCATCAATTCTAGAAAATGAAATTGGAAGTAAAAAACAGAGCATACAACACTTTATATAAATCCAATCACAAATGACATGCATCCATTACATACTAACCTTAAGACAATATAATCAAATAGAGCACAGTATTTATCTTCTCTAAATTCAAAAATCTCAATCTCTCAAAAAATAAAAAAAACCATCACACAAATCCTCCTCTGTATCTTCATAATTTTCGTCTCCATCTTCATCATTATCACTATTATTAACACCTCTTACAATTCCACCATACAGTAATCCAAATCAAACCAAACACTCCTCATCTCTTTATAAAGAAAGCTACATTACTGTATCAGAAACCTCATTCTTCACAATTCTAACACTTATTTCTTAAGCTTCCAAACAATATGAAATGTGAACATTCACATTGATTGACAGAAAAATCAAAAATAATGGCAGCAATAGAACTATAAATCCAAAAAAAAAAAAAAACTCAATCTCTCTGAAAACAAAAAATTATCACCCACACTTCAGCTTCATCATATCACTATCATTAATAATCCGTGTAATTTCACCATTCCACCAATCCAAATTAAATTAAACTTACCTTCGAAGAACAAGTATTCAAAACTATCTCATCTTTCCTTTTGATTCAATCTAGTTGAATGTGGGTTTTAGTCAATCTACTGAACAAGTTTGTAAGCTATTACCCCTGTTTCTTTGATTCAAATCCTTTTCTCTTCCTTTGATTTCTGGCTGAAATCATAACTATGGCAAAAAAAAAAAGAAAAAAAAAAAGAAAAAAGAGCATAAACTCTAAATCGTCATCTTCTCTTCTACAGGAATGAAACCATATCGCAATGAAACACTACCGCGAACTATGTGCCGTCGTCTTCTCTCTTATAGGAACGAAATTCTACCACAACAAAAATAGAGGGAAACATGTATGTTATTTTGTATATAATATATATCAACAAATAGACATAAGGGTATAATAGTCCAACAAATAATATAAATTAGGAAAAAAGGACCTCATGGAATAAAAGTATAAATACATGGGACTAATTAGGTTATAATTTTCCTTGGTGGACTTATTGGGTTAAAACACCTCTAAATGGGATTTATCAATAAAAACCCCTTTTTTATAACTATTAATAATTAAAATCTTAAATTTTTTTATTAATTTTTATTTGTTTTTTATTTTTATTTATTTATTTTTATTTTTTTTTGGTGCATTGTCTACTGAATTGTAGTTTTTTCAATTTTTAACTACGATTAAGAGGGTAAAAATGGCCTGTAACTCAGAGTGGGCTCGGCTCGATTAGGCCTGGGTCTGAGCTCAGCCTAGGACTTTAGACTTGGGCCTAGGCCACCATTTTGTAGCTCGACCTGGCCCGACCCATCGGCCTTCAACTCGGCCCATCATCCTTCTCATGGCCCACTCAAAACTCGACTCGAGGTTAGGCTTGACTCGCCCGAGGCCTAATGTCAGTTTTGGTTGAAAAAAATAAAATTTTGGTAAAAAGAATAGAAAAAAATGAAAAAAAAATGTTCAAGTCCTGCCCAAGGCCTAGGCTTGCTGGCCCATCTAAGGCCCGAATACCCCCTAAGCCTAGGCCTAATTTTCTGGCCATGTGTCAGGTCAGGCCGATCCAAATTTTGGCTAGAACTCACGAGGCCTGACATGGGCTGGCCGGAGCCTGTGCCCGGGTGGGTCGGGCTGAGTCGGACCAAATTTACACCCCTAACTACGATAGTTGCAACACACTACACTTTTTTTTTTTTTTTTGATCAAATCTTCTTAACGTGTAGTGGATTGGATTAAGTTGCTAGACCGTATGGCTAATTATGGGTCTTATTTCAATAATTTTATTTATTTATTTTTAGGTATTTATGAGTACATTATTTATAAAAGAATGATTTGATAGTTTTAGTTAAATAAATTTTTTTTTAAATATAGTAACAATAACTTTGAAAATAAACTATTTTTTTTAAAGACAAATAATATATAATAATTGAATTAAGATGATATGCATATAAACACCTACAAAATAAACGAATTAGATTGTTAGAGTAAAGCTCATGGTATGACTTACGAGTCCAACTAACTAGTCTAAAACTTTATTTTATTTTTTATAATATGAGAAAAACTATTGAATTAAAACCTGAAGTGAACTTAATGTAATTATATTAAAACTATAAAACTTGTTATATTTGCTTTAAAATTTAAGGGAAATCAATGTAATTTAATTTTTCATCAACTTCTGGAGTATTTACAAAATGAAAAATGATTGGCTTAGAGCTTGTTAAAAGATTCTACAAAACAAATATCAATCAAATGCCCCCTAAGAAAAATTATTCTTACCAGAATTGACACCAAAGTCAAAGCTCTTTGATCTAAATTATGTTCTTCTTGATAGTTTTGAAACACTCAAATGCAGAGTATGTATGTGTAGACACCCCATTTTTTACCGTCCTCAAGACTTGGACGTCACCGCTTGAATACTCGGTGAATATCCATGTTTGTGTTAGTCTTGAGTTTCTGGAGGTCTCGGTCACGCGCCTTGCCTCAGGACCTCTCGACTCGACTGTTTTGTGTTTGGTTTTGCACCAAACACTTGTGTTTTGCTTTTGAGGGGCAGGGAATAGCTTGTTGGCTACCCCCACACCTCACCGGCCATGGCTTGAGGCCACCGGCCATTGATTTGTTTCCATCGGTCAAATGTTTGGCCGGCCGGCATTCTTTGTAGCCGGCCGACCATTGTTTTGGTCAATTTGGCATTTTTGGTTGGCCGACCACTGTGCATCTGCTTTTGCAGATATTTTTATGGCAGCTGTGTTAGCTGGCATACACTTTGCACCCCCTCCATACACGTGTGTGGAGGGATTTCACTCTTGCTTAGCTTGTTTTGTAAGCTTTGCAAGAGTGATCTTTTATAAGAGGAGGGCTTCTCCTCCCTCCTCAAGGGTTACAAAAAAGGAGTTCCAGAGGTCTGAACTAAGGTTAGGTCATAGTGTATCTATCTATCTCTATTTCTCTTTCTCTTTTGCCCTTTGTGTGTGTTTGTCCTTGGTTTTGCACTAGGACACCTAGCATTACACCTTACCTTGGTTGCTGAGGCACCAAAGGGGTGTTCTTGAAGTTCTTGAGTGGATTCAAGCTTGAGGAGGCTGCTGGAGCTCAGTTCTTGAAAGGAGTCTTCAAGGGTAAGAACCTTGCTCTTTATTCCCCATTTTTGCATAGGCTTTTAGCCATCTTTGCATCTATTTTTAGACTTTGTGTATAACTAATAAAAGTCTTGTTTTTACTTGCTTAAAACAGTTGTTTAAGGCTGCTTTGTTGTTTGGGGTTGTTTGACCCCTCTTAGGCCTTGTTTGGCCCCATTTTTGTGCTATTTTGGTGAGCTCCGGGACCACCTTGTTTGGGCCTCCTCACCACTAAAATCTTGAGGGATTTCAGTGGTGAGGATAGTGTCTTAAGGTCCTAAGAAGGAGAGGGTATCCCCTCTCCTTGTTGTCTTCAAAAAAATGCCATTTTAGCCTCATGTGTGAGCACCATTCTTGAGTTCATGTTGACCATGTTTCAGTAAGTATTTGGTAGTATTTTGCCATGCTTTGACCCTTGTTCTAGCATGATTTGGCCAAGCTTTGTGAAGCTTTTGTGTATGTTTTAGCGTGCTTCAGCTTTGTTTTTGGTTGTTTTGGTCGACCATGACATGCTTTGTATAGCCACCTTGCATTTTAGCTTGTTAACCTTGGGTGTATGAGTGTTGAGCATGCATTGCTTAGCTTGTTTCAGTGGTTTGGCACCACTTATAGCATCATTTCAGTCCCCATGGTATGCTTGTATGCTTGCATTTGATGCTCCTTTAATGCTTTAAAAGGTTGTAGTCTTGTGCTCCATGTTTGGCCTCTTTTGTATGCTTCCATGCGTAGGCCACTTAGATGCTATCTAGGTGTGCCCTTAGCTTTGTTTAGGTTTTCCTTGGGACTATTCTAAGTCCTCTTAGCCTTGTGAGGCTTGGTTGGCATGGCCATGGTTTAAGCCCCTTGGCTTGCCTTAAGTCTTGGACATCGTTGCATGCTTAGCTTATCTTGTTTACTTGGTTTGGCACCTTTTCTAACATGATTTTAGAGCTTTCTATGCATGCCATTTGTCCATGTTTATCCTCTTTTAAGTGCGCTTAAAAGTTGCTCTTTAGTGCCTTAATGTTGGGCCTTGTATGCATGCATGTTTGTATGCACATTAGCCTTCATTCTTGAGCATGTTGGCCACTGTTTTGGGCTTAGTAGAGAGCTGTCCATCTTGGTACGAGTCCATTGTTCACGTGTTGTTGCATGCTCGCCTTGTGTGTTGTTGAATACTTGGCCTACCGTATTGTGCTGCATGCTTGAATCATAGTGCATTTGGCATGCATTCTCATCTTTGTTTTGGTTGCCTAACATGCCATATGCTTTGCATATTTGCATGTTGGCATGGCATCTTGCATGTTCAATTAGCTTCCATACTTGTTATATGCTTCGCATGCTTGCCACATGTTCATGTTGCCTACTTAGTTTCCATGCCTAGGGTGCATCGCATCGAACATGCATGCCTTGCCTCTTGAAATCAAGTGATAGAGTTTGGGCCTTTATGTGCTTATTTGGTTTGCATTTCATTTGACATGAAAATGCACAATTTGGCCTCTTTGGCCATCACGCATTGGAATGCACGATTGGTGGTCCGAGGGCCGAGTACCAAACTCCTTTGAGTCATGAATGTGATCAGGAGTGTGGTTGGTGCAAACATTGCTTGAAATACATTGCCATGCCATGTTTTGCCCACTGCTGCTGTCAAAACTGGTTTCTGCAGGAAGCTTTGGCCGGCCGACCATCTTTACTGCCAACCGACCAAACATTTTTGGCTGAGAGCTATACAAATGGTCGATGACCACTTCCCTTTGGCCAGTGACCATTCCCCATGGCCGGTGACATCCCCCAGTATTCAGAGAGTGTACCTTGGGAATTGTGCCATTTTCAAAGGAGCAAAACAGTGCAAACAGAGGCAGCTTGTGCATGGCATTGGATTTCCGGGTGAAGCCAATCCAAGCACGCGTGCATCCCTCTTCTTGAGGCCTTTTGATGTTTTCCTTAGCTTAATTGATTTGTTAATTAATTAGGTGGTCTGTAAATTATTTAATTAGCTTGTAGGTTAATTAAAGTGTATTATTCTTTTGGTCCCTCCGAGCGAGGGCGAATGTGTAATAAGTGTGGGTGCGTGCGTGCATGTTTTCCAACCCCCACTTCTTTCTCCCTTTTACTTACCTGCTTTGATGGTTAGTATTAGGGCATATTTAATTTAGCATACCTTATGCTATGCATGCGTACATCCATTCATTTGTCTTGCATGCACCGGGCTCGGCGCATCATGCTAACTGCATAGTATTTCAAATCTAGCTTGAATACGTGTTATTTGTTGCATTCCGCATGCCATCCTAGGATTAGCCGAGCCTATTCTAGTTGCATTTTGTGTGCGTTGCATTAGCCATCTTAACATGGACTTGGATCATGCATTGATTGCTAACAAGTTCTTTTGTTTTGGCTCAGAGTACTCGGTAAGCTTTTTTTTATGCTTTAGCATCTCGCATGAGTGTGAATGTTTAACATGAAAGCATGCTTACCATGAGGCTATATGCTTATATGATGTAAACTGCCTGAATGCCTATGGGTGAAGGTTGGATTGTTTGAGTTGGAACAACTCGTTGAAATCTGTGTTTTAGCCTACTAGCGAGTAGTAAATTTCAAATTGTCTTTCAAAATGGCGGATATGCAATGCTTTGTTTCAAATTAGGCAACCTAGTCTATACTTTTGTGTTGTGCGCATCACATAGTAAGATTAGCTAATTAATCAGAATAAGAACACATAACGTTTTCAAAACAAGATATCATGGTTGGTAGAGGCCGATCTTCGGGTCGGGTGAGAGGGGATGCTCATAGCTAACCTTTCCTAATCATACCCAAGTTCCCGAGCCGAGGCAACTTTGGTGATGACGGATGCGTGGCCTTAGGCAAACGAGTCAGGGTTTCCTAAATTCCCCCAAAATAAAAAATTTAGGTGGTGACTTTGTATCTGGCAAAGCAATCCATGTTTGGCACTTCTTTTCAAAAAATCTATTTTCCAAAACGATTTGCCGGATTTGGACTCTTTGGTTCAGATTAAGAACCGACACAAATCGAGTCCGAACTGTAGCGGTAAGGCCCACGCCGGCGCGTCTACAGTATGTTACGACCCCAACCCGGCCCTATAGGTTGGAGTGGTGATTGGCTAGTAATCCCTAATTACCAAAGGTCTGCCTTGACAATATCACAAAAGAACTAATAAATATATAGGGCTAAACAGCGAAACTTCCATAATTTAATTATAAGTCCACAGAGCGAAGCATAGGTAAGATGAAGAACACACACATCTTTATTGCTTATTTCCTGTATAATTTATATCATTTACAGAACAAAAGAAAAGTACAACATGTGCATCCAAAAGTACAGACTTGCTTCCATACAAAACTCATCTTTCAAGAACTTCATTCCCAAAAGAGCAAAAGAAATAAAAGAAGAAGAAAATAAAAAAGGACTTCATGACATGATCACGTCCACTAACGGTGCTCCTCCTCCTGATCACCTATATATATAAGTATGAGCCAAGCTTATGGTAATGTGGTTTAGCATCGAAATCGGACAGTAATTTTAAGATTACTGAAGGCCTCTAAAAAAATTAGCAGATTAATGGGCTAATAGAAGCAAATAACAAATATACAATATCCATAGAGCTGTGCAAACTTATATGAGACAAAAAGTTTCAAACTTTATATTTACATAAATCATGATGTCATACTTGCGTCATTACCACTACAGATAATCAAAATGGGACTTAGCCCTACATACAGAATAAACATGAACTTGTCCAACAAAAGGAAAGAAAATAAAACTTAAACTCATCACAAACACTTCCACAAAACTTAACCACAAAAAGACTTCCAGAACCTCATGGGGAGGCGCATAGGTTGACTGACAAAACAGAACTCAGATTGGAAGTCTTAAGCCTGGTCACGCGTCTGATCACCTATATACATAATATAAACAATGATCTGGAGTCCAATGAATAAGAATAGAGTAAAGGTTTGATGAATTATGTCCATAACAGATTTAGAAATTAGAAGCAGATTCATATACTTATTCGGAGTTGCACACAGTCATACGTGGTACATCCATTAGCACTAATAGATCAGATTGGTCATAAAGATCCATATACAGAGCAGATGGTCATTAAGACCCTTATTCATATCAAACATATGATTGTGCACAATCGTAACAGATAACCATATAGGTTTCACAGATAGTTCATGAATGGAACCCATAGAGATCTCTGGTGCCAGGTAACAGATAATAGATGCTAAGGATGCCACGATTACATTTCAGAGAGTTGGACAATCATTAATTCTAATTATAAAATAACTTTTCAGAAACAAAGTATACCATATAATCAAAAAATACTTAAATACTTAAATACAAACATATCTTTACAGAGTTGTTACTCACAAATAGCTCCAAAAGCATAATTGACGAATCAAACAGATCAGACGGATATTGGCGCGTGAGCTACACAAGCACATGACAAATACACATTAAAACACACGCTCTGTAAACACTTGTCTTATTCCGTTTCTTTTTAAGTGTGTTCCTAATTCATATCCTCATTATTATGGCCTAAACTATGGCTTAAGAATACCTAAGATGGAATGAGGATGCAATTATGCACTTTCAAACACTTAGCAAAATTTCAGAAAATATGGCAGTTCGCTCGAGCGCAACTTTGTTTGCTCAAGCGGTCTGCAAAATCTACAAAAGTACTGGAGCTCTTATTATATGCTCGAGCCAACTTTTGGTCACTCGAGCCAAGAATGAAAATAAATAGTGGTCGCTCGAGCGGTCTTTTGGTCGGTCGAGCTAACCATCAAACTCTGCAAAATTTTTGAGAGTTCGAAATTTACGCTCGAGCGACGGTTTGGTTACTTGACCAAATTCTGGAATTTCCATATTTCAGTTCCAAGTTCTAATTCAATTTCAAAGTACCAAAACACAATCCTTTGGGCCAAAACTTTGGAAAACACTTGGAAATTTGTAGAAAAACATGAAATGATGTTCAATTCATAAAATCAAAGCCCACAAGCAAGCCAATTCTTCATAATAAAGTTGAAACTTTTTATATATTTATATATCTATATATATACCAGAATGTACTTGAAATCTTTGCTTCCAAAACTTATACAATTGAGGTAATATGGTATGACATATGATGAACTCTCAAAACAAAGCTAGGATTATTACATACATGTATGAATTCTTTAGAAAACAACCTGAGATGCCATGAAATATACATGCATGTATGTATTGAGCTTAAATTCTTCAATCCTAGCTTAATTCTTGCCTTAATCTTTTCTACCTTCTTGAATTAACATATATGTTAACTAGAATTTACAAATTAGGATTCAAAAGCTTACCTAGGTTCTTCAATTAACTTGACTTAGCAAGAATCTTGAGTTTCTCACCTCAAACTTCAAATCTCTAACTTAATTCTTAATTGTCTTGCCCTTCTCTCTCTCTAACTCAAGTTCTCTCTCTCACTCTATATTTGAGCTCAGGAAGAAGATAGAAAAATGATTTGCTAAGCTTATATCACATATATATAGGTTGGATTAACTTAAGCTAATTAAACGTAATTAGAGTTAATTTAATCTAACTTAATACTTAATTTATTCTAATTAGTTGATTCCAAATCAAATTCTAATTAAACTTGCCATAGGGTTCTAAAAATTTCAAATAACACATTGACCTAGTCAATTTCATATTCAGATGCCAATAAAGCCTTCAATTAACAGAACAAAGCAGAACTCTGAATAGATATTCCTACGACTAATAGATAAGAATGCAAAACAAATACAAAATACACATTTAACATATAATCTCATTCTTAAAACTTAATTAGCATTCTTAATCATGGATTATGGGCTAATTATGGATTGGAGTTGTTACAGTCTTTTCCCCTTAAAGAGTTTGGTCCTCCAAACTACAAATTACCTTCATTTCAGAAGAATATAAGATCTAACGGAAACAAATCTGGATATCTTCTCATCATATCTTCTTCAGTTTCCCAAGTTGCATATGTTCGTCCATGTTGCTGCGAATCCACTTTGGCCAACAGAATTTCTTTGTTCCTCAATCTTTTGATCCAGCGGTTCACAATTTTTATTAGCCGTTCTTCATAGGTAAAGTCATCTTTCAAAAATACATGTGTCAGTTCAATCATGTGTAATGGATCTCGCAAATAGTCCCGAAGCATCGAAACATGAAAAACATTGTGCATATTCTCCATAACCGAAGGTAAGACTACTTGATATGTCACCGGATTGACTTTCTCTATGATTTCATACAAGCCAATGTATCGTGGTGCTAACTTTCCTTTTACTCTGAATTGTGTCTGACCTTTCATAGGTGTCACTTTAATGAACACGTGATCACCCACTTCATATTCTCTATTTCTTCTTCGGACATCAGCATAACTTTTCTGTTGACTTTTTGCGTTTTTCAACCGTTGTTGAATCAACTTTACTTTCTCAGTCGTCTCTTGCACAAGTTCGGGTCCCAACAATGGTCTATCGCCTACTTCAGCCCAACAAATTAGTGATTGGCATTTTCTTTTCCATAAAGAGCTTCATAAGGAGCCATATCGATACTGGAGTGATAGTTGTTGTTGTACACAAACTCGGCCAATGGCAAGTAGGTTTCCCAATTTCCTTGGAAATCTAACACACACATTCTCAACATATCCTCCAAGGTCTGTATAGTCCTTTCTATTTGATTGTCGGTTTGAGTGTGATGTGCACTACTAAGTCTCAATTCAGTTCCTAAGGCTTGTTGCAAACTCTGCCAGAATCTCGAAGTAAACTTGGAATCTCTATTAGACCAAATAGATACTGGCATTCCATGTAGTCTCACAATCTCATCAATATAGATATTAGCCAATTTATCCGCATTATAAAATGTTTTGACAAACAAAAAGTGAGCAGATTTACTCAAACGATCAATAATAACTCAGATAGAGTCCATACCTCTTGAAGAACGAAGTAGCCCAACAATAAAGTCCATCGTAATATACTTCCATTTTCATTCCGGTATTGGAAGCGGCTAAAGCAATCTAGCAGGTCGTTGATGTTCAGCTTTTACTTGTTGGCAATGCAAACATTTTGCTACAAAGTAAGCAACACACTTCTTCAATCCAAGCCACCAGAAATCCTACTTCAAATCATGATACATTTTTGTGTTTCCCGGATGCATAGCAAATTTGGAACTGTGGGCTTCTGTCATAATACACTTTCTCAATTCTGAACAATCTGGTACACAAAGCCTACCCTGAAATTTCAACACATTAGTTTCAATTGTAAATCCCGGTCTTGGTCTAGAGTCAATTTCTTCCACAATCTTTTTCAGAAATTCATCTTCTAATTGCTTTTCTTTAATTTCCTCATTAGGCAAAAATAACAGCTAAGACTCCACCCTGTTCATGCAAAACAATTTCAATTTCATTTCTTTCCAAATCATACAACAATTCTTTCTGATCGGTGAGCAAACATGCCAGATTCCCAACGGATTTTTTGCTTAAAGCATCTACAACAGTATTTGCCTTTCCCGGATGGTACAAAATTTACAAATCATAATCTTTAATCAGTTCTAGCCCCCTTCTTTGTCTCATGTTCAATTCTTTTTGGGTAAAGAAATATTTCAGACTTTTGTGGTCCGTATACACTTCACAAGTTGCCCCATACAAATAATAGTGCCAGATTTTTAAAGCAAACACCACAGTTGCAAGTTCAAGGTCATGGGTCGGATAATTTTTCTCATGTGGTCGGAGTTGTCGAGAAGCATAAGCAATTACCCTTCCATTTTGCATTAACACACTTCCCAAACCTTTGTACGAAGCGTCACTGTAAATTTGAAATCTATCTGTATCGGTAGGCAAAGTCAGAATTGGTGCAGTCACTAATCTAATTTTCAACTCTTGAAATGCTGATTCTTTTTGGTCATTCCAGTCAAATGGCATCCCTTTCTGTGTTAACTAAGTGAGTGGCAAAGCAAGTTTGGAAAAGTCTTTCACAAATCTCCTATAATAACCAACAAGCCCCAGAAAACTTCGAACTTCTGTCACTGTGGTCGGTCTCGGCTAATTTATAATGGCCTCAATTTTCTGTCAGTCAACAAATATAACATCCTTGTTGATCACATGCTCTAGAAAAGTCACATTGTCAAGCCAGAATTCACATTTGGACAGCTTTGCATACAATTTCTTCTCTCTCAAAGTCTGTAGCACAATTCTCAAATAGTTCTCATGTTCTTCACTACTTTTAGAATAAATCAAGATATCATCTATGAACACAACAATGAATTCATCAAGAAATTATTTGAAAACCCTATTCATTAGGTCCATAAACACCGTAGATGCATTTGTTACCCGAAATGGCATTATCAAAAACTTATAATGCCCATATCTAGTTTGGAAAGTGGTTTTCTCTACATCTTCTGCTTTAACTTTCAACTAGTGATACCCGGATCTAAGATCTATCTTAGAAAACACTTGGGCTAGCAAATCATCTATTTGGGACAGTGGGTAGTTGTTTTTCACAGACGCTTTGTTCAATTCTCGGTAGTCTATACACAATTTCAAAGTTCCGTCTTTCTTTTTAACAAATAGAACTGGAGCACCCCAAGGGGAAGTGCTTGGTCGGATAAACTTCTTGTCTAACAGTTCTTGCAATTGAATTTTCAATTCTTTCAATTCAAAGGTTGACATTCTGTATGGGGTTTTAGAAATTGGTTGTGTTCCAGGTACTACTTCAATAGCAAATTCAATTTCCCTATCAATTAAGTTTCTGGGTAGTTTATTAGGGAAAACATTAGGGAATTCACTGACTATAGAAATAGTTTCCATATTAACACTATCTATAGGTATATTCAAAATACAACACAAATAACCCCTACATCCCTTCTTAAGCAATTTGTTTGCTTTTATAGCAAAGATCAAATACGGGGGAGGAACTATACCATTGCCAGCAAATACAAATTCAGGCAACCTCGGTAGTCGAAACACAATGGATTTGGCAACACAATCAATGGTAGCATGATATTTTACCAACCAATCCATACCCAATATGCAATCAAAATGATCTATATCCAGTGGCAGCAAATCAACATATAAAAGTACTTCTCCAATCTTAACATCACATGTAGGATATATATATATACACATAACATAGAACCCCCAGACGGTGTAGATACAAACAACAAATAATTCATAGGCTCTAGAGGTCTAGTCAATTTTCGGGAGAAAGCATGAGAGACAAATAAGTAGGTAGATCCAAAATCTATTAAGACATAGGTATTCTGAGCACAGATAGGGATTATACCTGACACCACAAATTCAATATTCTAGACATCCCCAAGCACAAGTGCAAAAACTCTGCCTTGCCTCAAAGTTTCTTTCCCAGTATTGGTTCTTACATTTGTTCTTGGTACAGAAGCAGACTTAGTTGAACTTGTCGTAGGACGGTTGGCATTTTGGGACATCGGACAATCTTTTATCATATGACCAACTTAACCACACCGGAAGCAAGCGCCTGTTGTTCGGTAACAGACACCTTTTTGTTTTCTTCCACATTCAAAGCAGGTAGGTACAGTACCACTACTTTGACTTAAACTATTGGAGGACCCTTGTTCATAGAAAATGACTGGCCCTTCTTGAAATTGAATTCGAACCTTTTACCTCTCCAATCATTTGTCGGAGCCCTTGTTTGTTTCATGGCTGCTACATTGGCCTCAGTCATAAGAGCTCTATCCAGTACATTCAAATACTTGGTCAGTTTTAACACACCAACCCGATCAAACACATCGAGATTAAGGCCCCATTCAAATTTCCTGGCCTTTTTGCAGTCCATGTCCACAATATGCAGAGCAAATCGGGCTAATTTAGTAAATTTGGCTTTATACTCTACTACTAACATATTGCCTTACTTCAACTGTTCAAATTCGAAGACTTTATGATCTCTGAAGCATTGAGGGAAATATTTTTTCGTAAAAGATCTCTTTGAATTGATTCCATGTCATAGCCTCGTTGTTATCTCGGATCAACATCCACCAATGCCTAGCTTTCTCTTTTAGAGTGTAGGTTGCCAGCAAAACCTTCTGAGTCTCAGAACAAGGAAACACTTCTTATAATTTTTCAGTTTCTAGCATCCAGGTTTCAACTTTCAATGGCTCAATGCCACCCAAAAAGGTCGGTGGCTTCATGTTGTTGAACTTTTGAGTCAATGAGATAATGTCATTATTTACCAATTCCACTTGCACCGGAGAAGGTGGGAGAGGTAATGATTATTGCCTTTGTTGTTGTCTTATGGACTCGACTAAGGCTTCTAGCATTCTTTCCAACGGTCCATTCAAGCATCAGAAGATTCAATTACATCATCACTTCTTGTTCTCTCCATTTGCTATAGGTAAACAAAACAATAATAAACATAGGCAAATGATTCTTTATAGTCTTCACAGTGTTCAGTTTCATTTCATTTCATATTGTTTCAGATATGTCACATAATTACACACACACTCATACATGCTAATGTTATGTTCCTAATTCTTTTCTAGGACATCCTATAACTCATGTGTAGTATAACTCATGTATGCAGTATAACTATACTCTGATACCACTATGTCATGACCCAAATCCGCTCTTATAGCTATTATAACCGACCAATAATCTTAAGATTACTGAAGGCCTTTAGAAAAAATTAGTAGATTTAAGGGCTAGCAGAAGGAAATAACAAATATACAATGTCCATAGAGCTGTGCAGACTTATATGAGACAGAAAATTTCAAACTTTATATTTACATATATCATGATGTCATACTTGCGTCATTACCAGTACAGATAATCAAAAGGGGATTTAGCTTTACATATAGAATAAATATGAACTTGTCCAACAAAAGGAAATAAAATAAAACTTAAAATGATCACAAACACTTCTACATAACTGACCGCAAAAAGACTTCTGAAACCTCCTCGACAAAACAGAACCCAGATTGGAAGTCTCAAGCCTGGTCACGCATCTGATCACCTACATACATAATATAAACAATGATCTGGAGTCCAATGAATAACAATAGAGTAAAGGTTTGATGAATGATGTCCATAACAGATTTAGAAATCATAATTCAAATTAGAAGCAGATTCATATACTTATTCGAAGTTGCACATAGTCATACGTGGTACATTCATTAGCGCTAACAGATCAAATTGGTCATAAAGACCCATGTACAGGGCAGATGGTCATTAAGACCCTTATTTATATCAAACAGATGATTATGCACAATTATAACAGAAAACCATATAGGTTTCACAGATAATTCCATGAATGGAACCCACAGAGATCCCTGGTACCAGGCAACAAATAACAGATGCTAAGAATGCTACGATTACATTTCGGAGGGTTGGACAATCATTAATTCTAATTAGAAAATAACTTTTCAGAAACTAAGTATACCATATAATCATAAAATACTTAAGTACGAATGTATCTTTACAGAGTTATTACTCACAGATATCTCCAAAAGCAAAACAGACGAATCAGACAGATCAGACCAATATTAGCGTGTGACCTACACAAGCACATAACAAATACACATTGAAACACAGGCTCTATAAACACTTGTCTTATTCTGTTTCTTTCTATGTGTATTTCTAATTCATATCCTCATTATTATGGCCTAAACCATGGCTTAAGAATGCTTAAGATGGAATGAGGATACAATTATGCACTTTGAAACAGTTAGCAAAATTTCAGAAAACAGGGCAGTTCGCTCGAGCGCAACTTTGTTCGCATAAGCTGTCTGCAAAATCTGCAAAAATACTGGGAGCTCTCATTATACGCTCGAGCCAACTTTTGATCCCTCGAGCCAAGATTGAAAATAAAGGGTGGTCGCTGGAGCAATCTTTTGGTCGGTCAAACCAACCATCAAACTTTGCAAAACTTCTGAGAGCTTAAATTTTACGCTAGAGCGATGGTTTGCTTCCTCGAGTGATGCGACCAAATTCTGAAATTTCCAGATTTCAATTCCAAGTTCAAATTCAATTTCAAAGCACCAAAACACAATCTTTTGGGCCAAAACTTTGGAAAACACTTGGAAACTTGCAGAAAAACATGAAATGATGTTCAATTCAGAAAATCAAAGCCCAAAAGCAAGCCAATTCTTCATAATCAAGTTGAAACTTTTTATATATTTATATATCTATATACAGGCAAGCATGAACTTGAAATCCTTGCTTTAAAAACTTGTACAATTGAGGTAAAATGGTATGACATATGATGAATTCTCAAAACAAAACTAGGATTATTACATGCATGTAAGAATTCTTTAGAAAACAACCTCAAATGCCATGAAGTATACATGCATGTATGTATTGAGCTTAAATTCTTCAATCTTAGCTTAATTGTTGCCTTAATATTTCCTACCTTCTTGAATTCACATATATGTTAACTAGAATTTACAAATTAGGATTCAAAAGCTTACCTAGGTTCTTCAATTAACTTGATTTAGAAATAATCTTGAGTTTCTCACCTCAAACTTCAAATCTCTAACTTAATTCTTAGTTGTCTTGCTCTTATCTCTCTCCAACTTAAGTTCTCTCTCTCACTCTATATTTGAGCTCAAGAGGATGATAGAAAAATGATTTTCTAAGCTTATATCACATATATATTGGTTGGATTAACTAAAGCTAATTAAATGTAATTAGAGTTAATTTAATCTAAATTAATACTTATTCTAATTAGTTGATTCGGAATCGAATTCTAATTAAACTTACCATAGGGTTCTAAAAATTCCAAATAACACATTGTCCTAGTCAATTTCATGTTCAGATGCCAATAAGGCCCTCAATTAACAAAACAAAGCAGCACTCTGAACAGATATTCCTATGACTAACAGATAGAAATGCAAAACACATACAAAATACACAATTAACATATAATCTCATTCTTAAAACTTAATTAGCATTTTTAATCATGGATAATGGGCTAATTACGAATCGGGGTTGTTACAATAACAAAGGTTCAATTCACATCACATTCATATATCTCATAAGTAAGCATGATATATAGTACATCCATTAGAACTACCTAACGGAATAACCAGCCATGGTACCGGTCAAACAACGCCACATCCTCATGTGGCTAAGAGATCTTAAATAGGTCATAGACCATGTTGCCGTCCCCCATGGCTAAGGACTAATCTAGTGATGCCATTGATAACTTTAAGTAAAATAGAGGACATTCGTTCATTCAAAGATAAAATGGAAATTTCATAAATCATAAAATATTAACAATCTTTCTAAAGAAAATTTTAACATAACATGACAACAATACTACTCACAGATGGCTCGTGCTCGATAGAACTCCTTAATGATCTTGACCTACACAACAAAATACGAATATCGATGAAGTAAGTTGAGTCAACCTAACTTTAGTTTCTTTTTCATAACTTAACTTGATTTAGATTGGTTTCTTGGTGTATTTCACTTTTAATAAGTTTCAAAACGCGTGCAAACAAAACAAGCCAAAACCCTACAAACCGCATGTGCGGTGGAACAAGGCCACACGTGCAATAAAAGCAGTGTTGAATTTGATTTTTGGATTGGCTGGTGGCACGTGCGGGGACCATTTCCACACGTGCAGTGCTTCTTGTTGCACGTGCAAGAGAAGAACACAGTCGCAGGCTGTGTTGTTCTTCACGATTCTTGAGGTTCTCAACTCAATTTTCATACTTCGAAGGTCCCAAACATGATTTCTAACATCCTAATATGCATATATATGATAGAAAACTAATAAAAACTCATGAATATGCATTGATTTAAGGATTAAACAAATAAAAGGTGGATTGAATCCAAGTTTTTAATCTTTTCAACACTTTCCTTTGTTCAATGTTTCCAATCCTTCAAAAATGTTTTCTAAGACTTCGTAATCACAAATAAGTGGTGTAAGTTCATAGCATAACAATTGTTTTGCCCAAATCTTACATGAAATAATTTGAAACATGATTTTTCAATGAATTCTTCAAACTCTTTTCTAGTTTTCAAACTTTTATATTATCCTTTCATTTCAATCATCCAAAGTTATTCCTAATCATTTTTTAGCTAGGTTTTGATATGAAATTGTGGAAGAGAATTGAGTTTATTACTTTGTGATGATTTTCTTGGGATTTCTAGGCTTGAATTCTAGGTTTTTATTGTAGTGGCCCAGGTCAGAAAACCTGACCGATTTTTTTCTTGGTTGGGACATGTGGTCATCCTGAGTGACTTTGACTATTCGGAGTGGTTTGGACCATTGTAATTACTCGGGTTGAGATCTGACCCTTATTCTCTTTCTTATAAAGATGGTTGTATTAAAAAGGTTTTCTGTCAAAAAAATTGGGCTTGGCCTAATATTTTTCTAAGTGTAAGAATTGGATTTTTCAAAACTTACAATTTTGGAAATAATTTTTGGCAGTAATTGTTCCTTATATATTAAATAGTCTAAATTGATTTTGTTGGATTTTTCAATGAGGTATTAATCACTTTGCACTTTATGAGATTTTTCTATGAGGTATTAATCACTTTACTTCAATATCAAACTTCGAAATTTCAGTCAGAAATTTATTTTTATACTAAAACTGGAAGAACCACTTTTTGATTTAATTGGATTTTGTTTTTTTGTTTTTTGTATTTTCCTTTGAATCCAAATGGGTGGTATTTCCTTATTTACATTGTAAATTTAAGTAAATGAAATATAAATTTAAGAGGTTAAATGAAAGTATTTACTTAAATGGTTACATATGAAAATAAGGTTGATGTGCTGGAAATGCCTTAGGAGCTGAGCCTATGTGACTAGTTGTGTATAGAGTGACCGCTCGAGCAGTAAGGAGGGGGTATCCAGTATTTTTCTCTGCAGACTGAAATGCTGAGAGTTTGAGTTCACCGCTCGAGCAGTCTATGCAATGTCAGCAACTCAAAAGTCGCATTTTTGATATTTTCTTTCACTTTTTCTTTTCCTCTTTCTTTCTCTTCTCCTAAGCTTCGAAAAACCCTAATTTCTCTCTCTAGAAATCTCTCTTCTCACCAAGAATCAATCTTAGATCCTTTGCAAAAAGCGAAGGCCCTGTGGAGATCATGATTCTCACTGATTGGATTTTGATTTCGTGAAGAGTTCTTTTTTAATCTCGCTTCTCCTCCTCTTCTTACTTTAAGGCAGAGATTCTCTTTGAGTTTTACATACCCGTTTGCAAGTCTATGGTTATTTTGATGTTGTTGGAGTGTATCAATGTAGGGTTACATTTTATGAGATTGTGTTTTGTTCAAAGAGGGATTTTCTCAAATCTTTTACCAAATCTTTTAAATTATGAACTATAAATATACTTTGGGAGTTTCATGAGCAAAAATCTTTCAAGGATGAGGAAACCCTAATTTTTGTGAAAACCCCATGATCGGTTTTTTTTCAATAAAAAATAAAGAACTAAACAAAGCATTAATTTAGTAAAATAATGGATTGTCCAGGTATCGTACCACGAGGATTTTGGGCTAAGTTATATGAATTCAAATGGTAATTTTTAATTTAATTTGAAGAAGAGATAATGATTTGATTTTTGCTAATGAGAATTTAAATTAAAACTAAAATAATTGAGCTAATAAATAGAGTAATTTAAATATGTAGAGAGACTTAGGACTTTGAATCCACTCCTAATCTCATATCATATAATTAAAATATTCAATTCTAGTAAATCAATGGCCCAGATAATAATGATGTATCATGGTTACAAGGCCCAATATTATCGTCAGGAAGATGAGTATATTCAAAACATATGCACGAATCATCTTTGGTCGGCACAAATCGTCTACACTAAACTAAAGTTGCAGCACGATTCGTCTCCCCTAAGCATGACTCGTCTTACTATTTGTATATACAAGAAAGTAAAACAGTTGTGTGATCATGCATTCTCAATCACAGAAATCGAATACATAAATCGAAAGAAAAGATAATTTGAATAAAAGATCTAAAAATAATCATACAACGATTATCCAATTCCAAAGACAAACTAGAATTAAAATACAAAATTACATAATACTTGATTAGAGTTTCATCTCAATACTAAGAAGAAAGCTCAGCCGCTCATAAAGAGGTTGAACACTTTGAATGTTGAAAAGAAAGTCATGGATTAATGATTTGCTCTTCTTCTTTAGCTTCTGGTCATCTTCTCTAGGGTTTTCGATCCCAAAATAGGTCCCCAAAATCTATTTTTATAGCCTCCAATCCATTCAAAGTCAAAAACATGCGCACACATATGGAGGTGAATCCGCTCATGCAAATTGGGAATTCCACTTGAGCGGATCCAATCAGAGGGCAATTTTTGGCAGGGAAATCCACTAGTGCAAATTTGTGAATTCTACTCATGCAAGATTCACTCAGTCATGGACTTTTCGCTCTTTTTGCCTCTTTTTGCGATCCTTTTTGTCTCCGGAGTGATATTAACCTGAAAATGATGAAAAACACCTTATTGTATCAAATATCATAAACTAAATGACTAAAAACATAAGATAGAAAGCCTCGAAGTATAACATTTCGGCTTAGATCATCCTAGACTTGAGGAAGTTAAGGAAAATGTTGTATTGAAAAACAAAATATGAGTTGTGTGATAGATGAGTTTCCAAATGTGTTGAATCTTTCAAAATAGAAACTTCTTTTTCTTCTTTTTTTTCTTTTGTGAAAAACCTAGATTTTGGAAATTTGGGGAAAAGTTTGGGATTTTTGTGAAGTCATGAATTGTTGAAATCCATTTTGAGAGATGATGAGGAAATTGATACATTTATCCTTATTGTTGAAACCCCTTGTAAGAGAGGAATTTACATCGAGAAAATAGAGAATTGCATGTTGTTATATTTATATTTGAAAGATGAAGATTTACAATAATGATTTTTCACGCTAAGATTTCTTTGATTTAAAGAAAAAATAAATGTAATTGATGATGTGTTTTTATATATCTCTTGGAATATATATATATATATTATGTGCAGAACTTGATCACAATGGAAGATTGTGTGGATGAAAGGAGAAAATATTGAGAAATTTTGAGAAAGTCCAAAGCATTAATACAGACATATATTGCATTGGCATTTCATTTCATGCTCATTGTTTTTCTTTTGAACTGGAATTGATGAGATCACTTTTGAAATTAAAATGGTTTTGTGGAACAAATGTTGTTCATGAACCGTTTTGAGGTAAATATGGTGGAAAATCCTGTTAGGGGTGTAGTTTGAGAATTAAGTTGGCCTGAGTGTCCTTGATGTAAGACTAGAAACATGCACATGTGGGTGCCTAAGCCCTATGGTTAGAAGCCAGTAACGTAGGATTAGGTAGTGCTAATAAACCTACTTGCAAACACTAGCCCTGGGCATTTACCTGAGTCATATTTACCACTCTTTGTTGTTACATGGATATCATTGGATTAATTATATTTTTGACGGGCATTGTGCATAAGACTATCAAAAGAGAAAAACTATCTTTTTGAGCATAGCATAGAATTCTCTACTGGGCTTTGTGCTCACCCTAGTGGATTTTGTTGCAGGAAAAGTTGTTGTGACCCCCACCAAAGTAGAAGCCTGGAGAATAGTTTTGGGAGCACGAGGCTCTTATCTTTTGTTGCTTTATTTGTTATAAGCCAAGGGCTATATTTCTGTGGGTTAGAAAACCATTTACTTGTAATCTTGGCAAGGCCTTGAAAACTTGTAGCCTCTAAGGCATTATCTTGGATAAGACTGAAAAGAAATGATTTGACTCGATTATTTCAATTAGTTTCATGTTGCAAACTCAAGAAATGTAATGAAACAAGTAGTTAAACTCTCTTTAAGTAAAAAGAATCGCATGTGTGCATGTTAGACAATTACACGAGAAGTTATGATTCTACATATTTAAAGGATATTATGATGAAGTAGTATGCCTATTTATTTTGGGGCGTCACACTTATGAATTTTCTTTGAATTTCTTCCCTTTTCTCTTCTTTTTCTCCTTCAAGTTCTTCCTAGCTCAAGAACTCTAATCTTCTATATCCTTCTCCAACTTTCCAACTTTTGTAGGATCTAATTAGGTTAGTTTATTAATTACCTCATTAGACTAATTAACTAGGCTTAGTTCTAATTAATCTTACTTAAATCTTAATCTTGGTTAGCCTAATTAACCTTACTTAGGCTTAAGCTAATCTTGATTCATTTTTGCTAATCCTATTCAATTTTTGATTAAGTACTCATTAGGCTTTACTCATTAAACTAATTTCTTTACGCTCCTCACTTAAGGTTTTCTAAGTTATCTAGATATTCAATAATTTAATCCAATCAAATTCCCTAACTTCTCATTGTTGCCTAGTTTTTCATCCTTGATTTCTAGTTCAAGTTCCTTAGAATTTCTAAGGTTTCCTACTTGAGCTCTTCAAAACCCTATTCCTAACATAACAAGCATATAATATGCATCATGCCAACGAGATGAGGATATTTCCTATCATAATTAGATGCATGAATACTATGCATGCTTTGGCTCTCACAATATATCCTCAAAATCCAATTGCCTGCTACCCCAAGACATAAAAATTAGCTTGTAAACAAGTCCAAGAAAACTCGTTCAGAAAAGTTAAATTGGCAAAATTAAAAGGCAAAGAATGAGACAATGGCACAAAAAAAAGAAGATTAGTTGATAACATACCCAAGTCCTCTGGTAATGAAATCTCCAAACGTCCTTCCAACTCATACCTCATGAGTGATATTTTGAGTAAATTTCCTAGACAATGAAACATACATATATATAAATTTTCACAAAGTTTATAATGGATAACGACGACAATAACTCGAATTTTTGAAAGGAAAAAAAAAATTGAACCATTCCAGTTATGAAAAAAAGAAAAGAAAAAACAATAACAAAACAAAACGAAAGCCAAACAACAACCACACCTAACAATTTATGTATCACGATTTCGATTCAACAAACAAAATTTATATACGTATAAAGGCACTGACCCCAAGCTTCTCCACCTCACTTAAAACTGGTGAGATCTCACAAACAGCAAATAATTGTAGCACTCCATCTATTTTTTTTAATTTTTATTAGCAAAAAGATCTTTATTGATGAAACTTAGAGTACAAGCTAAGAGAAATACATCAATAAAGGAGATGAGTGCAAAGAGTATCATAGCTAGACTAGACAATCCCAACTAGATTGGCGCTGCATAGCAAGCCCAATCATATGCTAACATACCACCAAGTTGCTAAGAAACCAACCACCAACAAACAAACAACCAAGCAAAACACAAAAAAAAAAAAAACAAAAATGAGCAAGAAGCACAATCCCCAATTTAATAGTAGTTGTCTTCAAATCTCCATGGGCATCAATACCATCAACATTTCATGAAACACCAAAAATCAAACCAAATAGTAGAGCAACAATCCCAAAATCGAAAACATCTTCTCTTTCATGAACCTGAATCAACTCACAAAGGTTAGCTCAATCCCATCTCATCTTCACTCTTCTGTAGTTTAATTTTTTTATCAATCCTTTCAACAACCAAAAAAAAAAAAAAAACTTTTGATCTTTCTTTGAACTTGGATAATTTTGGAAAGTTTTGATTAAATATGTTTGACACAAATAATCAAACATTTTTTTCCCCATTTCTATAAACCTTTCTCTTACATGTGTGTGTGTTTTCCCCTTGAAAAGCCTACTATTTTTATCTAATTGTGAAGGCAAAAACAGAATGCAATCAAGACAAAATTTGATAAAGGTATCAACAATCCTCAATATTCCATTTCATATATTTTCTGAAAAGTCAATTGTAAAGTGAACTGAGATTAATCTAGATAAAGCATACCCCTAATTACAAGTGGAACTAATACTACTCAATTATCACCTATAAAAATAAAAATAGTAGTTAAGGTGTAAAAATAACCTTTGAACAAATCTTCTTGTAAAGTTGCACGGTAAAATGACAGGAAAAATCAACCTATAACAAATAATAGATGTAATCCGAGAGTAAAACACAACTCAAAGTTGAACCATTGAATCAACCTTAGCTGCAAAGGAACACAAACAGAACCAAACCCTTGATAATAGATAAAAAGAGAAGAGAAGAATAAGAGACAAAGAAAGAGTCCTAGAGTGGCAAGTACCGATGAGAAGATAAGATGAAGAGCCTCTGGCTCTCTGCAAATCCTCGGTCTCGTCCTCTTCAGAGAAAACGCTATCCTTCTTATCCTGAATAGAAAGGAATTTATTGACATTTCTACCAGAGTTAAGTGTGCTACAAAAAAATTGTTCTTCATTCAAATTAAGCTAGATAGGAACCCTCTTGATAGTATTAGACACAGGAGAGAGAGTGTTGCTCTATGTTTGTGGCCCTTGGTAAAGTTGAGGAGAGTTTGGCCTCTTAGAAGTCTAGGGTCCAGTGGCTAAGTTTGGGGAACATAAATAGTAGTTTTTTTTTTTTCAAATCCTTGGCTAATAATAGGAATAGGAGTAGGATTAATTGCATTATTCTGGAGTATGGATCTTTGGTCACTAGGAGTGAGGATATCAAATCTTCTATTGTTAGGAACTATGAGAATCTTCTTGGTAGACCTTTTAGTGATAATTATCAGGGCCTTGATAGGATCCAGAAGTTGATTAAGTGGAAGTTAAATGATTCCCAAGTGTCTGTTTTTGTCACGCCCCAAATTTTACTACCCGAATACATTATCCAAAATCTTTAATTTAAATCCAATTAACTGACACAAATAGGAATAATAAGAATAATTACGATTGACTGACAATTAAGTGTTCTCTTCCGAATGAATAACATAATAGAACACCTTAAACAATAAGGATACGCGCCCGGTGCGCTTACATTTAAATTTACATGATAAATAATTACACTGGAGGACACATTGACATCTCAAAATATCATACATTTTCATTTTCCCTCTACAAAACAATACTCCTAAAAGACGATTAACTTCTCGATCTTCAAACCGGTGTTTCCAACTTTGCTCTTGAAAATGGTACAATAACGTGGGATGAACAAATATGTCTAGTAGGGATCTACAAAGATCCCCAATAATAAGATCAGTAGATATATGCGATCATGAATGATGACAAGTGATACATAAATAGATAATGTGCCTTTTTATACCAAAGTATAGTATACATAGGTGGACACTTTCTTTATAAAGTCCCACTAGACTTTCCAAGAAAACTCATTTATTATATTCTCATCCGGTGTACCTTATTTGAATAAACTCAAAGAATTTTCCTTGAAAACACAAACTCTTCGAATCTTAGATAAAAACCTTAGGACTTTTAACCATGTACTACCATTGAACATAGATGATACACATTAATTACACAACTACCTATCCTCGCCATAATCCACACAATCCCAAAGCATACAAACTTAACAACACTACACACAATTTATCTATAAAAATTCAATTCATTACAATCTTATTCCACTCACACAAGTAAATTCTCCATTACTAATCATCACATTCACATTTACAAATTGCCTTATAATTCTTTTAGAAAAAATCCACCTGCCAACAATCGGTTCCATTACCAAGCCATACCAACACAGTTGGCCAGGCGCTACTCTAGAAAGAATGCTGGAACCTATCTCAAGCACCACGCTTTACCGATCACAAGCCAGAAGGAATGTGGAACCTCCATATATCTCAACAAACCACACGCTTTTCCGAGCACTACTCCGGAAGGAATGTGGAACCTCTATCAAGCGCCACGTTTTACCGGTCACGAGCTGAAAGGAAATGAACCCTTATTCCAATGTCACAATCCATCAATTCATTATGCCATTCATCTTTGCAACTCATAAATTTAACCAACAACACTCATTCATTGTTTCTATTATACATTAACCTAACAACACATTTCATAATATGTGTAAAAGTTCATCTTTAGAAATAATTACAATTTATTTTCCCCAATATTCTTTGCTTCTCAATATTAACACCTTCCTAGTTTATTAGTCCAATTCCCATTACCAACTTACCATGACGTAACCCCATTTCACAATAATCATTTTCACAACATATTCTAATCATCATTTCTATATTTACTTAGCCAAACATAAACTTAATTTCAAGAATTTAAGGCCAATAGAAATAATTCATCATTTTGAAAGAAATAAAATAAAATAAGTTAATAACTCGGGTTGGACAAAAATTAGGGCTTTTTACTTTAAAGCACAAAACCATGTTCTAACTACTCAAAACTTACTTAATCCACTTTAATCTTACAGTTAACTCGCTTATTTTGAAAACCCTAATTTCCTTTTCATGCCTTTAAGAAAATCTCCTCAACATAAGGCTTTTATGGAATACAAATATACCACTCATTTATCTAGAGAAAATACTGAAGAGAAGCAAAGAAATCCCTACCTCAAGCTAAAAGAGGAAGAAACCCAAAAATCCAATTTCAATGAAAACACGATCTGCTAGGACGGATAAAAGCCCTTATCGTGCCCTTCATTTTTATATAAAGAATGTGGGGTAGGAAATTTGTAGAGAAAGATGAAAACCAAGCTTTCAGCTTTTATAAACTTGGAACTCAAAAATGACTAAAAAGAGAGAAGATGAGAGAAAAAGAATTTGAAAAGAATGAAAAAAAGTGGATCAAAAATGACTTTTTAAAGTGCTGATCTCGAACAGACTGCTTGAGCGACCACTCTTGTGCTTGAGCGTTAGAGACACCACACTGCTCGAGCGATGAAACCTTCGCTCGAACGTAGAACTCACACTCCCAAAACATCAGACCCGTAAAAGTATTAGATGACTCACGAGATTGCTTGAGCAATCAATCTTGAGCGATGAGATAGAAATTTTTTTCCAGAGTGCTATAGTTTTAGCTCAGGACATTACTGATTTGGAGATTGAAACTGTGCTCAAGTCTTTGAATGCCAATAAAGCTCCTGGGCCTAATGGTTTTCCTGCTAGCTTTTTTAGGAGCTTTTGTGATGTGGTGGGTAAGGATGTTGTTAGTGCCATTAAATCTTTCTTTACCTCTAGTGATATGCTCAAGGAGGTTAATAGTACCCCGATTGCTCTTGTTCCTAAGGTGCCTAATCCTAGTAAAGTTGTTGACTATAGGCCTATTTCTTGTTGTAATACCTTGAATAAGTGCATTGCTAAGATCCTAGCCAATAAGGTCAAAGCTATCCTTCCTGGCCTAATTGATCCTGTTTTGTCTACTTTTGTCTAAGGCAGAAGAATTTCTGATAATATTTTCCTCTCCCAAGAATTGACAGAGGTTATTATAGAAATTCCAAGGCGTCTAGATGTGCTATGAAAGTGGACATCATGAAAGCCTATGACATTGTTAGGTGGGAGTTCTTTTTTGATGTGCTTGCTATTATGGGTTTTCCTCCCAACTTGATCCATTGGATTAAGGTCTCTGTAACTAGTCCTTCCTACTTTATCTGTGTTAATGGTGAGTGCTAGAGGGTTAAGGCAGAGGGATCCTCTTTCTCCTTACCTCTTTGTGATTGTCATGGAAGGCCTCTCTAGATTATTAGTTGAGAAAGCTAAGTTTCATTAGAGATGTGAGAAGGCTAAGAGTGTCAACTTTGTTTTGCAAATGATCTAAAGATTTTTTGTAAAGGGGATAGAGGTACTTTCAAACTCATTAAGGAAGCCTTGAATGAATTCCAGTCCTTGTCTAGTCTTGCTCCTAGTCTTAGTAAGAGCCATTTGTTTGTATTTGGTGTGGACCCTTCTACTAAGTTTGCTATTCTTAACACTATAGGATTCATTGATGCGTGAAATCATTTAGTTTCAAGGATGTATCAATCTTCAAGTTTCGAAATCCAAAAATTATTGGTACATGCATTACTCTATTTCCATCTTGATTGCTATTAATTTTATTTTTCACGTTCTGTACTAGAACTCCCTCTCTCCCCTCTTTTTTTCTCTGTGTAGATTTTGTTTGTTTCATATATATCTATATATACATATTAATGTTAAATGATGCATGTTGGTCACTGTTATTATATTCTAAGAAAACAAAAAGTGAACGTTATATGTTGTTTGAGTAAATTGGATGATTTTGGGAAAAAGTATTTATATAAGTATACTTTGATTATAAATCATCACTTTATATATATATATATTGATATGAAGTACCCATGATCATATCTATCTATGTATTGTTATTATTTGGGATCATGTTGGGATCCGTACTGGGCTTTATGCTCATCTCACATTATTAATCCTTCTTAAGGTACAGGTTGATAAGGGATACAACATTGGTGATCTTCCTTACATATTGGCCGTGGGGCCTTTATTTTTTGGTGGAAGGCCTTTATTGTATTGAGGGTCGAACAATTTCTCTTCTATGTAACAATGTAGACAACATGCAATTTATTTAATTGTAATTCATGTTGCATTTCGTTATGTATGTACAATTGAGGGAACCTTTTTGTATTTATGGATGTTGGTAGACTTGTTTCCATATTACATGAATGAAAATGGACTACAATAATGGATTTTGGTAATGATAACCGTGTAATAAAAAGTGAGGCGTGACAGAAGTGGTGTCTAGAGGCCAGATTGGTTACCATCAACCAGCTCCAAGTACTTCAGTTACCATGAGTGGCATCCTTGAATCTAGACATGGAATCAAAGGGCAGTTCAGGCAACCCATCCAATGCCTAGAGTTGTAATGATGAGAGTAGAAGGACAAAATGCTGCCCATCCATCCAATGTTGGCTGTGTTAGAGCAATTTATTGTTGACTCACGGAGAATAAGAATGGTACTTGTAATTTAATCCCCTTTTTTTTTAGTAAAGTTTCCTGTGGGAGATGTTCTTGCTATGTTGTTTTAAACATCTCATAAATCATGTTTTTGATTTCAATTCATTCATTTCTCTTATTGAATCTTTTAGGCTATGTTGAATTTGGGAAGGCAAAGGAAAAGACAAGAAAAAATTTAGCTTCATTTCCTCTCAGTTTCTTTTCTCTTTCCAAATTCATGATCCAAGTATAGTCTCATTGTATTTATAATATACACCATATTGGAAACATTAAATAGGAAATCCCGCCGTTGTCCTATACCAATGGTGATACCTTATTCTAATACACATAATTGAAGCTGGCTTTGTCCTGTATCAGATTCCAAAGTTTTGTTTATTACTTGAAATATCACGTAGTAAGAAAATTTTGTAAGTTTGTATAGTTTTTTTTCTTTATAATTTATTGTTTTTCTCTTCTTACAATTGTCTCAAGCTCTTCGGTCAGAGCTCTAATTATCTTTGTTTTGCCATAAGCAAGTTCACCAAGCTTTAGGAAATGCTACAACGGGGCTGGTGGTACCACCTTGGAAAATGAGGTTTGATCTTTCGCTAGGTTTATTTTATACTTCAATTATCAAGTTTGTGCTTTCTTTGGGAAATGGATAGAAACTGCTGAAGTTGCTTTGTCCATGTTTTCCAAATATAAAAATATTATTTGGCATTAATTGCTTGCTAAAATCGGATCAACTATTTTTTACTACATTATTGAATACCATTGTATATCTTGACTATATAAGTGTACAGAATAACATTTCTCACATGTTTTGATTTCATCAATGCATAATATGTGGCTTGCTTGGATGGTGATGTGCTAGGATAGTATGATTGTTGGCCCAATGTTTAATGAGCCTGATGTGCATGAAGATATGCGTCCTGTTGTGGAAAACATGTCTTATGAGGTAACACTTCAGGAAGTGAAGTAAATGTTTTCTTGGCCTTTTTGTATTCTCATTATCATTAAAGATTTTCTCATAAATGTTGGACTTGGGTTTAGGAATTGTTGTCCTTGGAAAAGCAAATTGGCAATGTGAACACTTGACTAAGTGAGGATGCTATTTCATGGGGTGTGAAGTAGCATAGGCATCAATCAATGAAATCAGGACTTCTAATGGAGGACGAACAGTGCTGTGTTTGTCAAGTAATGCGCATTAAAGTTCTTCATCTCTGGGCTTCTATTTTTCTTAAAGTTTCAAGTTCCCCATTAAACTAAATGCTTCCATTTGTTGGATCGATTTACAAGAAGAATATGTTGATGGAGAGGAGCTTGGGAAGCTGGATTGCGGATATGAGTTTCACTTCAATTGCATCAAATAATGGCTCATGCAGAAGAATTCATGTCCCATTTGCAAAAGGGTTGCACTGATCAACCAATCAGCAAATGACATCTGATTTGAGAGCCCCGAAGGTGATGATCTCTCTGTTAATTGGCCAGTGCAACCCTTTTGCAAATGGGGCATGAATTCTTCTGCATGAGCCACTGTTTGATGCAATTAAAGTGATACTCATATCCGCAATCCAACTTCCCAACCTCCTCTCCATCAACATATTCTTCCTGTAAATTGATCCAACAAATGGAAGCATATAGTTTAACAGGGAACTTGAAACTTTAAGAAAAATAGAAGCCCGGAGATGAAAAACTTTAATGCGCATTACTTGACAAACATAGCATTGTTCGTCCTCCATTAGAAGTCCTAATTTCATTGATTGATGCCAATGCTGCTTCACACCCTCTGAAATAGCATCCTCACTCAGTCAAGTATTCACATTGCCAATTTGCTTTTCCGAGGACAACAATTCCTAAACCCAAGTCCAACATTTATAAGAAAATCTTTAATGATAATGAGAATAAAAAAATGCCAAAAAAGGCCACATAAACATTTACTTCACTTCCTGAAGTGTTACCTCATAAGACATGTTTTCCACAACAGGACGCATATCTTCATGCACATCAGGCTCATTAAACATTGGGCCAACAATCATACTATCCTAGCACATCACCATCCAAGCAAGCCACATATTATGCATTGATGAAATCAAAACATGTGAGAAATGTTATTCTGTACACTTATATAGTCAAGATATACAATGGTATTCAATAATGTAGTAAAAAATAGTTGATCCGATTTTAGCAAGCAATTAATGCCAAATAATATTTTTATATTTGGAAAACATGGACAAAGCAACTTCAGCAGTTTCTATCCATTTCCCAAAGAAAGCACAAACTTGATAATTGAAGTATAAAATAAACCTAGCGAAAGATCAAACCTCATTTTCCAAGGTGGTACCACCAGCCCCGTTGTAGCATTTCCTAAAGCTTGGTGAACTTGCTTATGGCAAAACAAAGATAATTAGAGCTCTGACCGAAGAGCTTGAGACAATTGTAAGAAGAGAAAAACAATAAATTATAAAGAAAAAAAACTATACAAACTTACAAAATTTTCTTACTACGTGATATTTCAAGTAATAAACAAAACTTTGGAATCTGATACAGGACAAAGCCAGCTTCAATTATGTGTATTAGAATAAGGTATCACCATTGGTATAGGACAATGGTGGGATTTCCTATTTAATGTTTCCAATAAGGTGTGTATTATAAATACAATAAGACTATACTTGGATCATGAATTTGGAAAGAGAAACAAAAATGGGAGGAAATGAAGCTAAATTTTTTCTTGTCTTTTCCTCTGCCTTCCCAAATTCAATGAATGAACTGAAACCAAAAACATGATTTATGAGATGCTTAAAACAACATAGCAAGAACATCTCCCATAGGAAACTTTACTTAAAAAAAAGGGGATTAAATTACAAGTACCATTCTAATTCTTCGCGAGTCAACAATAAATTGCTCTAACGTAGCCAACATTGGATGGATGGCAGCATTTGGTCCTTCTACTCTCATTATTACAACTCTAGGCATTGGATGGGTTGCCTGAACTGCCCTTTGGTTACCATGTCTAGATTCAAGGATGCCCGCTCAAGGTAACTGAAGTACTTGGAGCTAGTTGATGGTAACCAATCTGGCCTCCAGACGCCACTTCTGTCACGCCCCACTTTTTATTACACGGTTATCATTACCAAAATCCATTATTGTAGTCCATTTTCATTCATATAATATGGAAACAAGTCTACCAACATCCATAAATACAAAAAGGTTCCCTCAATCGTACATACATAACGAAATGCAACATGAATTACAATTAAATAAATTGCACGTAGTCTACATTGTTACATAAAAGAGAAATTGTTCAACCCTCAATACAATAAAGGCCTTCCACCAACAAATAAAGGCCCCATGGCCAACATGTAAGGAAGATCACCGATGTTGTATCCCTTATCAACCTGTACCTTAAGAAGGATTAATAACTTGAGATGAGCATAAAGCCCAGTACGGATCCCAACATGATCCTAAATAATAACAATACATAAATAGATATGATCATGGATATTTCATATCATTATATATATACATATATATAAAGTGGTGGTTTATAATCAAAGTATACTTATATAAATACTTTTTCCCAAAATCATCCAATTTACTCAAACAACATATAACGTTCACTTTTCGTTTTCTTAGAATATAATAACAGTGACCAACATGCATCATTTAACATGAATATGTATATATAGATATATACGAAACAAAAAAAATCTACACAGAGAAAAAAAAAGAGGGGAGAGAGGGAGTTCTAGCACAGAACGTGAAAAAATAAAATTAATAGCAATCAAGATGGAAAAAGAGTAAGGCATGTACCAATAATTTTTGGATTTCCAAACTTGAAGATTGATACATCCTTGAAACTAAATGATTTCATGCATCAATGAACACAAGACTATATGGATGCATACTAAATCGTGAATTGAGTGTATATATGTGATTTTCAGTTAATAAACTTGAAGATTTACACATGCATAAAAAGAAAAGAACAGATCTGAATCAAGTAAACAAGGAATCTACCCGACACACAAAATTTCAAAAAACAAACTGAAAGAACAATCACAGATACAAACTGGGTTTCAATCCTTGCGATCTATGAGAGGCAAAACAAATGGATTAAAAATCAAACAACGAAATCATCGAAAAATGGTTCACATATTATCAATCAAACCATAGATTTTTTTATTTTTTATTTTTTAAAAAGAAAAAAAAAAGAGAGAGACAGAGATTGAAATCAAGAATGGATTAAAAATGGATTAAAAATCAAACAACAAAATAAGAGAAAAAATATCACAAATTATCAATCAAACCATAGATTAAAAAAATAAAAAAAAGAGAGATTGAAATCAAGAAAAACAGTCTTACCTCTTCAAGAGCTTCAAGACACCTCTGGCTCTCGCTTTATGTGTGTGTTTCTCAATTTTTCTCTGTATCTCTCTATCTATTACAATTCCTTCTTATTTTCACTCTCTCTCTCTCTCTCCACACCTTTTATCTCTCTGTCTCAATCTCCGTTTCTCTCAAAATCTTTATTACTTGAACCAAGAGTACAGAATATACGGGCCTCTTTTGAGAAGCATGATTTTTAGCGAAAAAAACTATTATAATTTGTCGTATCACCAGTGTATGCCCGTGCCTGAAGGTACGGTATAAATAATGTTAAGATTAGAATATAATTGTAATCCTAGCACTATTTAAATTTATTTTTTAATTTGATAAATTCACAAATTTATTATAAAATTTTTGAATTCTCACAAAATTCCTCACAAAAATTTGCTTTTGCTTATATAATATATAGCTAGATAGATAGATGTGCCTAATCACGAAAACTCCCATCATGTGTTTGGGCCAAAAGAAGCCCAACACACTCAGAATTTCGAAAGCCCAAAACAATAATAAAGAAGCAAAAGATAGAACTGAACTTGGCTATTTCCAGTACCATCGTTTCTTCTCTCTATGACCTTTCTTCGTTGGATTGGACCTCTCTCTCTCTCTCTCTCTGTGTCTCTCTCTATGATCGGAATCGAGACTAAAATCGCTGTCGATCTAGCTATCTCCAGCAACGACGCCCCTGTGAGTTTTAAAAATTTAGAAATGAAAAAATTTTACATTCACGCTGAAAACATAAATCTACAAAGCTGTAATAAATAATAATTTCAGAGAAAATGATAAATGTAAACAACGGTTAATTTTTCTGATCTGGAATAAAAAAGTAAGGTATGATTACCAAAATATAAACTCCTTTATCCTTGAGGACCCTATAGTTTGCCATCAACTACTTCAGTATATTAACAAATCAAGAAAGAAAAAGTAACAGGATGGAAAAAATATACAATGTTGGAAATGATTTCATTGTACCTTCCAATCTCCTCAAGCAGTGCATGTTTTTGTAAATTATTTGTTGCAATAAGTGGGGTTGATATGCATTTCAATCAAATATCTTTTACACATGAGTAGTCTTGATTCGTTAAAACATATTGATAGCATATAATAGGATACTCATCCATTTCATAATACTTTAATAACAATGTAGCTCAAAGAGTTCCCGGAGTTTAATCAATGGGAGTTTAATCAATGGCAGAATATGACATAATTGCACCAAATAGCATTTTCAGTTGCAGCAAGCCATCAATTGTGAACTAATAATAGCTCAGAGTTTAATCAATGGCAGAATATGACATACTTGCACCAAATAGCATTTTCAACATCACTAAATATAGAGATTAAAGAAAACGGCACTACCATCAGAGATAATTTTCAGCATCATAACAGTTAAGACAAAACCATAATTTTCAGCATCATAACAGTTAAGACAAAGCCACTTAAAAAGTGTGATTCAAACCCAAGAACAAAAATGTTTATTTATCCCGAACGTACCCTACAATCAAAACATAAGCGATCAGCATTTTCAAAGGTTTCCCGACTCAATTATAAACCAACAAAATCTCACAAACCTCACATCTCTCAAAGCATTGAATAAACAATCAAAAACCCAAAAATCCCACATTCACAAATACTATCTTGAAAATTATACAATCCTGCTTCAATTCGATTCAACAAATACAACTTTCCAGAAATTTTTTTGAAGAATGCCCCATGAAATTCTAAACAAACCCCAAGAATTCTAAATAAACTACAAACTACCTGAATTACTGCCACACTGGAACACATATTCGGTTTGAGTAATTAACTCTTTCAAAAAATAAAAGTAATATTACCAAACACAGATTTTTCATTTCTAGAACAAATATTGCAAGGAGAGAACACAATGTAAAATCTAAAAACACCCAATAAAACAATAACAAAAAGGCAAAGTTGTAAGCAACAACTTAAAAATTAGAACCCCAAAAAAATAGATGAATAGATGAACCGATGAAAGAAAGAAAGAACTAAAAAATAGATGAATTAAGAGCTTAAAACAACTTAAAAATTAGAACATAAACAAAACTTGAAAAAAAACCAGAGTGTTTGCTCATTAAAACGATCATTAAAAACAAAAGCATGCACACAAAATCAATTTTACTTGGAACATTGATATGAACGAAAGGAATGTGTATGGTTGAAACCCTTTGACGGGATTACCAGCCTCTGGTCTTCTGTTTGAGAATTTGATCCGAAGGTACATTCATTCGAAAGAGAAAGGAAATAGAAATTAGGGCAAAAATCAAAACCTCAAATCCAAAAACTAAAATTGAGAGCGAATACTCACTGTTTCACGGATAAGATCCAAAGCAAAACTTCGCTGATACAATGATGCTTCCTCGACGATGTCAAAATTTCCTGATGAAAAAGAAAAAATGTCTCAGAATTTGATCCGGAGGTTCATTCATTTGAAAGAGAAAGGAAATAGAAATTAGGGCAAAAGGCAAAACCTCAAATCCAAAAACTGAGAGCGAAGACTCACTATCTCGTGGATAAGAATCGAACCGAACCGAACCGAAACTTCGCTGATACAATGATGCTTCCTCCACAATGTAGAAATTTCTTGTTAAAAAAAAATGTCGAAGACTGGAAACACAAAAAATATGTTGAACACATTACGAGGCAGAAATCGAACCTTGCGATTGGTGATGATGAGCAGCGGCGAAAGCATAACCTATTTCCTCCGAATGTGAAATACAACAGAGAGAGGGAGGAGAACTGAAATGACCTTGCAAAGGGAACAACCGAGGGTGGGAGAGAGGGAACCTTGCAAGTGGTGATGATGAGTAGTGGTGAATCAACTTCAACAAAGACAACAACGATGAACAACAAAGCCAGATTGAAGATGCATTTTGGAAAAAAATACAACAGAGAGAGGGAGGAGGACATGAATCATACTCTCTTCTCCCCATCCCAACCTCAACATCACTACTCAAATCAATTCTAATAGAACACCAAAAATAACAACATAATTCCAAGCACATAAAGCAAAAACAACACAAAAAGGTTATTAAAGTTGAAAATGCTTTATTTATTTTTACTTTTTTAAAATTTTATCATCTGATCTGAAACCAAATAAAGAAAAGAATATCTAAAAACTTGAGCTTTATTGAAGAAGGATTTTCATTTTATGTATGGCAAAGGATCAAAGATTACAAAAATGAAAATCATCCATTATTTTAGTTACTTTTCCTCAAATTTGGGTCTTCTAAAATTTCAGCTTCAATTCTTATATTTTTGCCTAAAATTTCAACACACTGAAAATTCATCAACAAAAGAACCAAAAACAAAACAATTAATGATAATAGACAAAACCCATGGAGTCGTAACCTGATAAATACCTGATATTGCCAAATCTTCTCGTACTCAACTCCAACAGAAATTGTAGAAAGAAAAATAAATCAATTGAATTGAATTAGGTCTTCTAAAATTTCAGCTCCAATTCCTCTATTTTTGCCTAAAATTGCAACACACATTGAAAATTCATCAACAAAAGAACCAAAAACAAAACAATTAATAATAATAGACAAAACCCATGAAGCCGTACCTGGAAAACCAATCGCTGCCTCTTCATCATCAAGGCCTTCAGCGGCGATCTCGCCATCTCCGGATCCAAGAAAACAATTTTCGCCATTCAAATCCAACAGCCTGATCTCTACGTGAATGATCGTCTCACCATCCACGACGTCGACGGCGTACTGGACCCTAACTATGTGTCCAAGTGCATGTTTCTTGATCAAACGCTTCTGATAAAATCTGGAGGAGTCGATCCATCTCCATCTCAATCTCAATCACCTCTTGATCATGCGGTTAAGGCTTTGAGCAACAGAGGATTCAGTATGGTCGCGATCGCAATGGCCGTGAAACGCTTCGACCTGATCAATCTGGATGCCATAACTGTATTCGCTCCATCAAATTCGAGTTTCTTCTCCAAATCTAATGGATTCCAGTTCGATTTCCTTCACCACGTTGTGTCAGGACGATTGGAGACACTATCTCCTCACAAGACGGTGGTTATTCGATTGGCGAACGGCCTCATAACTGTCAACAGTGTTGCGATTCACAGTTCGGAGGTTTATGCCAATCGGTGGATTGTTGTGCTCGCTGTTTCGCATACCATAGATGAACTCAAACATTCTTCAGCCAAGGGTCTGATTTCGAAAGGGAAAGAGAGATAAAAAGGGAATGGGAAGACGTGAGAACAGAAAGGGAGAGAGAGATAAAGAAGAAATGTGGAGGAGGCGTGGGTTGGTAGGAGAGACAGAGCAAAAAGTGTTTTGGGCGGAAAAAAAAATTGATCTCAATTGAATTAGTCACAATGATACTCAATCTTATTCAACATACATGGAGTTGTTTGTTTTGGGATGCAATTATGGTTTCGATTCCTCTTTGGAAATTTAAAAATTGTCTAGATTATAGCGATCCCATTCAAAAACCCCACTCACACTCAATATCCCTTTGCAATACTAGGCTCTGTTTAGAAATTGATTATTTTAATTGACTTTTTATCAAAAGATATACAGAAAAATAGAAAAAATCTATATAATAAAGCAAGACAATTTTTAAAAATATGTCAAAATATATAAGAGATTATTTAATTTGAATGGTTGAAAGGATTCCTAATCAATATCTAATATGGTCCCAAGCCTTCATCATAATCTCCTCCCTAAGGCACATCCTAATCCGGTAGGGATTATGAATCCCCTCTCCATCTCCCAAAACAAACACAACATTAGTGGGTCCCACCTCCATCTCAATCTCAATCCCCCCTCTATCTCTCAAAACAAATAGGGCCTAGGTGTTCAATTCCCAAGTCCAAAAGAAATTGCCTAACTCTTCCACTTACTAAATTTCCTACATTAAGGTTCCATGTTCAAATTTTTCTAAGCTACTTGGGTTTTCTATTCATACCCAAAAGTCTAAGTTCTTTTCTAGCAAGCATATCACACATATAATACAAGTAAAATGCGAGAAAATTTCCACAAATATAAATGAATGCATGAATGCTATGCATGACTCGGTTGCCACAAATATAATATCAAACCATAATTAGCAACTCTAATAAGAACAAGAACAACACTTTCCCCAGATTTATTCATTAGAAACCATGATCTGATATTAGTAAATTTTGAGTATTTGTATAGCAATTAATCACTATGGAATCACTCAGAATCACTACGGAATAACACTATGGAATAATAGGGATTTTCACAAAATCATAACGTTAATGGCCAAGGATGAACCTATGATAGCAAAGATTGTTGTGAAATTGTGTACTTAAATCAAATAAATAGATTCATATTGAACAACTATTTTGAATTTCAAAATAAGAACATACTAAAATTTATAGAAATTCATAATAAAATAAAACTAGTAGTAGGAAGCAAACTAAAGCCTGTGTGATACCACAGTGTCCTTAAAACAGATTAGCCGCCTCACCATGGGTGCTGGAGGTATGTCAACTTCTGTCTCCCAGGATACGACGGTCAAAACCAACTAATGCAGAAGCACCTTTTGAATAGCTTCGGCGAACTTGATAATGGTTGCACTCTCTCTAACAAGAACCAAAGAAGGGACTAGCAAAAGAAGATAAGAAAATTTTCTTTGGTGTAAAACCATCTCCAACTCTTTATCAAAACACCATCTCTATTTTCCATCAAACTCTCAAAACTATATATATTTCAAGTTGGAGTGGAAAGGCCTCTATTTATACAAGTAGGAGAATCCCTAGCCATAAAGGCTATACATCAATAGGCTCATCAAATGCCATTAACCATGGCCATCAATTCTAGCCATTAGGGCTAGAGTTACAAAAGTTGAAAACCTATGGCCACTAATATGATCATCAACTCCATCATCAAAAGATGAGAGTTACTAACCTCCCATGTGCTTAATAAATACAAATAAATATGTATATAATGATGTTTGAATAAACCAACTAGATGGGTCACACAATGGATACCAATGTTGGGTCACAACCCGATCCAAACCCAATTCTCAAACACATGCACAAGCTAAGCCCAACACAACATAACTTAGCTCAAGCTTAAGATTAAGTCCAAGTCTAAGTCCAAGACCAAACCCAACACATGCACAAGCACAAGTACAAGTACAAGTCTAGGCCCAGTCTAAACTAAGACTAAGTCCAAATCTAAGCCCAACTTTTATTGATGTCCACTTTATGAGACAATTCTCATTCACACCTCAATGGTTTCGGCCCATCATTTTTATATTGTAAAACTACTCACTTGAGAGAATGCAAAACTACTCAGACCCACCTCAACCGGCGGTTGGGTCCCACTTTAATTTCGAATTAAAGTTGCCGAAAAATCATTATTTTCCAACAATCCCCCACATGAATAAAATTAGCTGAATAAAGAAAACGGACAACGCTTTACAACAAAGACTCAGAGAGAGAGCATACAGAATAATCCTGCATTAGAAAATGTAGCTCTTGACCTTGAACCTTTCGTAGTGAAAGTCTATCGGATTTACTGGCTGACTAGTGAACGTGATGTCTTGAACTGTTCTATCGTTTGTGTAAATCGAGACAATAGACCTCACACAAGAGTTACTTCAACCATTATTCTTGTTCTCACTGGTGTGTCCGGTTTGGCCCTAGAACACTAGCCTGGTTCAGTGAGTGTTTTTAAAGAATTCAGCCTTGTTAATTCTTAAAGAAGCGGCCCCACTTCGCACTCACATAGGTGACCTACATATGGTATCTCTCTATACCACGGTTGACTATTCACAACACTTAGGTCATTAAAAGCATCAGCTTAACCTCCCACCCCATAGGGTATCACTGTATAAAGGAATAGGCAGGAGGGTTTACCTCCACAGTGACTCATCCGTTACACGCAGTTAAGTTGTCCCTTTGAACCTAGATCTTGGGATCTCCAGTCAACTAGGTTGGGTTTTCCATTCTGGTAACATTACTCAAGGCCTTAACCCCATTCCTCTCGACGATGTTTCTACTAACTCTCGAGTTAACCCTTTGGTTAGCGGATCTGCAATGTTGTCTTTAGACTTTACATAGTCTAGAGAGACAACTCCATTTAGAGAGTAGTTGTCGTATGGAATTATGTCTATGACGGATACGTCTAGACTTTCCATTATATATATGACTCTGTGCCCGTCCAATCACCGATTAACTATCACAATAAATACAGATAGCAAGCCCAGGTTTCGACCAACGTGGAATATCCTTAACGAACTGGCGAAGCCATTCAGCCTCTTCAGTTGCTTTATCCAACGCAAGAAACTCAGATTCCATCGTTGATCTCGATATACACGTTTGCTTGGAATATTTTCAAGATACGGCTACCCCTTCGAGGGTAAACACATAACCATTAGTGGATTTGGAGTCCTTTATATCAGATATCCAATTAGCGTCACTTTACCCCTCTAGTACCGCTGAGTATCTGGTATAATGTAGCCCATAATCCCGGGTGTAGCGTAGATAACCTAACACCCGCATAATACCTCTCCAATGAGTGGCATTTGGATTACTCATGTATCTACTAAGCCTGCTAACAGAGTAGGCTATATCCGGCCTTGTACAACTCATCAAATACATCAAACTTTCAATGACCCAAGAATATTCTAGCTGAGAGACACTCTTACCATTATTCTTGGTCAAGTGTAGACTCACGTCTACCGGTGTCTTAGACACACTTGTATCTGATTTACTAAGTTTCTCAAGTATTTTCTCAACATAGTGAGATTGAGAAAGTACAATGCCACTAGATGTTCTGGTAATCTCAATACCTAGAATGACATCTGTAAGACCCATATCTTTCATGTCAAACTTTGAGTTTAACAATCTCTTGGTAGTTTGAAACATTTCATCATTACTACCAACAATGAGTATGCCGTCTACGTATAAACACAAGATGACATAACCTCTGTCAGTGTCTTTAACATATATGCACTTGTCACACTCATTGATTCTAAATCTATTTAACAACATAGCGTTGTCAAACTTCTCATGCCATTGCTTCGGCGCTTGTTTCAAACCATATAATGACTTGACAAGCTTACAGACTTTCTTATTTTTCCCTGGAGCTGAAAACCCCTCGAGTTGTTCCATGTAGATTTCTTCATCTAAATCTCCATTTAAGAAAGCTGTCTTTACATCCATCTGATGTATCTCTAAACCACGTAAAGCAGCTATCGTAATTACCATGCAAATGGATGTTATCCTTGTCACAGGTGAATACGTATCAAAGTAATCCAGGCCTTCTCTCTGCTTGTATCCTTTGATAACTAGCCTAGCTTTATATTTATCAATTGACCCATCAGCTTTCTAAAGATCCACTTACTCCCCAAGGCCTTACTGCCTGGGGTTAGATCAACCAACTCCCAAATATGGTTCTGTAAGATGGAGTCAATTTTACTTTTAATAGCTTTTTTCCATAAGGGACTTTCTTGTGAAGTCACTGCTTCATGGAAAGTTTCAGGTTCTCCCTCTAACATATAAGTCAAGAAGTCCGAGCCAAAGGACTTGGTAGTCCTAGCCCTCTCACTCCTTCTCGGCTCATTTAAATCCTCAATTTGATCATCAACTTGATCATCTAAGTGATCATATGTTTGATCAGTTATGTGATCATTGTCACTTTCAACCTCTTTCATGGAACTCGGAATACATTTTCAAAGAAAGATGCATTTCTTGATTCCATGATAGTATTCTTGTATATATATGAAATAGCAGACTGAACCACTGTTATATTGTGCACAACCGTTGAATACAAAGTCAACGGATTTTTAGGCTTATCCTAACCCTCTTAGGTTTAGGTATTCCCACCTTTTGCATGACACCCCCACATTTGTAGAATTTATACAAATGCTTTTGGCCTTTTCCGAAAATTCATACAGGGTCTTTAAACAATTCCTTGTGTCACAATGATTATGAAACTCTCAAAATCATATCACAGTAAATACATTCCTAGACTGTCATCAATCGAATTAGGCACCCAAACATATTTGGTCTAACCTATCACTCTGAAGCCAATAGTCTAACTACTAGGAAACAAATCCATTGTTCAGTAGTCTACTACTCGGAACATCATAACATGGCCAGTAATCTTATCACTAGGAATCACTAATTTCTCAGCATATGGTCAGTAGACTTTCTACTACTAGGAATCACAATGTCTTAACCTGTGATCAGTAGTCACTTTACTACTAGGAATCACAACGTCCTAACATAGGATCAATAGACTCTTTCGTTACTCGGAATCAGCATGTCTTGACATATGATTAGTAGCCTCTCTACTACTAGGAACCATCATGTCTTGACATATGATCAGTAATTTGTTTACTACTAGGAACCACAATCTCATAACTGTGTAACCAGTGGTCTAACACCTCCTAGGAACCACCAGTTCTCTATCTCTGTGATCAGTGATCTTATACTCACTAGGAGCCACCAATTTAAGAATATATTTGGAATTTAAAAATTCAAAAATATATTCACCTACTCTAACGGGTTGTCTCGTCTTTGCTTTCAAGCAAAGTCACATAGCAATCATATATGCTATAATTGACACAATGATAACATACTAATTGCCTCTGATTAATTCAGAAATGTTATCATGCAATCTTATGATTTCCTTTAATCACACTTGATCTCTCTAGATCTTCTTTTAAGAATCTTACAAGGCTTAACGTTGTCAGGTGGAACAACATTTTTGTTGTCACCTCTTGAAGCCATTTCTGAAAAGTCACAACTGAATTTCACTATTATGTTTTTCTAGAAAACAAGCTTAACACTAGAAAATCCACAGTTTGAAATTTAATTCAAAATTGGTCTCACCACTTAACCTAGAATCGAACATGGTCAAGAATGTTCCCAGGAAGACTGGAGGGGTCACATCGGTCCCACTTAAAACCCAGTTAATCTTTTGACAAAACTTTCAAGAGCATGTTGACTCCTAGTCCATGGGAAACAAATTTAAAATTAAGTTTTCCAGGGGACAAACCAAGTTATAGGTTATAACAAACCAATATCCAAGCAAATAAAATTTGCTACCAGAATTATACCACTCATAAAAGTTAACCGGTACTCCCAGAACTAAGCCCATTATTTCTGACTAAACTCAAAAATATTTTAGCTACTGCTAAAATTTGGTTTCTTTTTTGAAACCAAAATACTTTGGAAATAATCAGATTATAACCAAAGACTTTCACCAAACTTTGTTTTCCAACACTTTGGGAATAAAATGATTAAACCCAAAGACTTCCTCAAACCCCCAAAGGTTTGAAACCAAATCCGTCTTAGTTGTCATTTTTGAACAAATAAGAACTACTCTTTAGCCAATACTAAACACTTTGGTTTCTATTCCAGAAAACCAAACCAAGTTCCAAACTTACAAGCAATTTAAAAATTGCTACAACCAAATACATGCATATAAAATGCTTCTAATAATACAAACAAATAAAACTTGCTACTACAAATTGGTAAACAAACCAACTAAATCTCAAGCAAAAAATGCTTCATCCGTTTAAATAAAATAGCCAATCCATCAAGATTCTATTTAGTCCAAAATATTTTCCACGCTTAGAAATTCCTGTTCATCACAAAGGTTAGTCGTCCAGACTTTTTGTTTTGACACCCCAAATACTATTCATTTGGTTTTGTATTTGTTTTTCCATTCCCTTTCGCATAAGTATTCCTGTAAAGAAAGTTACCAAAAAACACAAGAAAATACAAACCAAACAATCTAAACAAAATATAAATGTACTAAATTAATTGAAACCATCTAGCCAACTATTGAATAATCAAATTAACCAATGAATTAAAATGCTAGATGAGTTACCCAACTAAATATATGTAACTTCACAATTAATTTAAAAGTTAATAGCCATGAGTTATGAATGAAATTAATTCACAATAACCATTTAGACATATAACTCCAAATAAATAAATTCAATTCAAAATTTAATTCACCCAAACAAATTACAAACTTTATAACTCTAAATATTAAATTGAAACTTTTAAAATAAAGTTTGTAACTCCATAATTAAATTAAAACTTTAAATTAAAATATGTAACTCCTAAATTAAATTAAAACTTTATGGACAATTAATATGTAAATATCATACACATAACTATAGAAACAATAAGCATGTAATAAAAATTAAAATCCAGGAATTTTGAACATGCAAATTTTATTATAAAGTTATAAATCATGAGCATGCTAAGATACAAAACTAAATTAGTACTTGTAGACACCCCATTTTTGACCGTCCTCAAGACTTGGACGTCACCGTTTGAACACTCGGTGATTATCCATGTTTGTGTTCGTTTGGAGTTCCCGGAGTTCTCGGCTACGCGCCTTGCCTCAGGATCTCCGAACTCGATTGTTTTGTGTTTGGTTTTGCACCAAACACTTGTGTTCTGCCTTGGAGGGGCAGGGAGTGCCTTTTGAGGCATCCCTACACACCACCGGCAGTGGCTAGAGGCCACCGGCTGGTTGTTGTTGCCATCAGCACTATATTGTGCCGGTCGGCACTCTTTTGTGCCGGTCGGCAGTCAATTTTGTCAAAATGACATTTTTGCCCAGCCGGTTACTGTTCAGCTGCTTTTGGAGATATTTTCAGACAGCTGTATGGCTTTGGCTTCCCCTCCATACACGTGTATGGAGGGATGCACTTCTTGTTTTGCTTAGTGACTAAGCTTACAAGATTGCCTCTTCTATAAGAGGAGGCCTCCCCCCTTGGCTTTAGGGTTGGCTTTTTGGAGAGAAAACAACTCAGAGAGAGCTCTGGTTTTAGGTCTAGGATTGGTACATATCATATCTCTATACCTCTCTCTCTTAAGTGTTCTAGGTGCATTTGTTCATACTATTGCACATCAACACCTAGTGTTTCACCTTTTCTTGGTTTCTGAGGTTCCAAGAGGTTGTCTTGGAGGTTTTTGGCTGGATTTGAGCTCAAGGAAGCAACAACATCAACTCTTGTGAAGGTGGTCAACAAGGGTGAGAAACTCCCCCTTTTTACCCCATTTTTGCACTCCTTTTTTGCATAGCTTAGAACTGTTTTTGTGCTTAGTGATTAACACATAAAAGTTCTGTTTTTTAGTCCTCTTTATTGTCTATTAAGAGTGTTTTGTACTTTGGGGAGGTTTGACCACCCTTAGGCCTTGAAAAGGCCTCATTTTGTGCTATTTTGTTGAGATCCGGGATTTTGGTGTTTGGGTCTCTTCACCACTGAAATCTTGAGGGATTTCAGTGGTGAAGATGATGCCTTAAAATCCTAAGAAGGAGGGGGTCACCCCCTCTCCTTGATGTCCTTGAAAAGGGCAAGTTTTGCCTCTTGAGGGAGCATTGTGCTTGAGTGTGTGTTGAGCATGTATGGACTGTTATTCATGCTTAGGATATCATGATTTAACATTGCTATGTGTTGGTTTTGGTCCCTTATGCATGCTTAGCATAGTTGCCATGTAATGCCTTGTATTGCCTTAACATACCTTAGGTTGTTAGCCCTAATTTGAGCATGCTTTAGGCTTAGATTTGTGAATGTTTTGTGCTTATTTTGACATGTTTTAGCTCTGTCCATAGTCATTTGGGTTGATCTTGGCATGCATTATATAGCCCCTTTGCATTTTAGGCTTGCTAGCCTTTGAGCATGCATGTGTAGCATGTGTTGCTTACCTCATTTTGATGGTTTGGAACCATCTAGCATGTCATTTCAGTCCCTTTGGTGTGCTTGTATGCTTGCCTTAGTCGCCTCTTTAATGCTTTAAAAGCATGTATTGAATGCTCCATGTTTTGGTCATTGTGCATGCCTTTGGTTTCAAGCCTCTTAGATGCCATCTAAGTAGCCTTTTGGCTTTGTTTTAACATGCTAAAAACCTGTTTTTAGTTGTTTAATGCATGCCATAATTGTCTTGCATAAGTATAGTTCAATGCCTCATTGACTTGCTTTAAGTCTTGGACCATTTGCATGCTTTGTTTGGTCTATTTTGAGTTGGTTTAGCACCACACTTTGACATGATTTTAGAGCTCATGTTGCATGCTAATCATCCATGTTATCTCCTTTCAAGTGTGCTTGAGAGTGGTTTGTTTAATGCCTAAGTTGTGTGCCTTAACATGTGTATATGTGCATGTGTGTTTAGCTCTCATACTTAGCATTTTGGCTACTAATTTTAGGCCTAGTTAGAGTTGCCTAGATCATGTTTAAGTCCACCTTTTATTTGGCTTGCATGCTTGCCTTACATGTTTGCTTGTATGCCTACATAAGCGCCTTGTATTGTCCATATTGCATGCTAGCCAACATGCTTAGGATTTCATTGCATTGACATGCATGCTAGGCCTCTTGAGATAAACATGATAGAGGTTCGGCACCCCTGTTTGTTTATATGATTTGCATGCATTTGAAATTGAAAGTGCACATTTGGTTCTTTGAGCCATCATGCATAGAAATGCGTGATTGGTGGCCCGAGAATCGAGGCACATCCTCCTTTGAGTCATTAACATGATAAGGAATGTGTTTGATGCATAAATTGCTGGAATTACATTGCCATGCAAGTTTTTGCCCTCTGCTGCTGTGAGTTGCAGGTTCTGTAGACATTCAGTGCCGACCGGCAGCACTTAGTGCCGACCGGCAGTCAATAGATGGCCGGTGGATGAATTCAGTGCCGATGAGCTCAATTCACTGCCGATGGAAGTTCTATTCAGCCGGTGATGATCCCCAGTGTTCAGAAAGGCATCCCTGAGACTTTGGCAGTTTTCAGAGGAGTAGAGCAGGGAAAACAGAGGCAATCTAAGCATGGCAGTGCAATTCCGAGCAAGTCCCGAGCATGTGTTGCATCCGGCCCTCATCTCGAGGCAGTTTACTGCTTTAATTAGATTAATTAATTTATTTGATTAATTTAATGGGTTTGTAATATTTAATTAGCTTGCGTAGTTAATTAATTTGTATATTCTTTTGGTCCCTCCGAGCGAGGGCAAGTCTGTAATAAGTGTGGGTGAGTGGTGTGTATGTCTTCCAACCCCCACTTCTTTCTCCCTTTTATTTACCTGCTTTGATGGTAAATTAGGGCACGTTTATTTTAGCATACCTTATGCTATGCATGCGTGCATCCATGCATTTGTTTACAAGCACCGGGCTCGGTACATCATATAAACTGCACTGTATTTTCAAATCCAAATTGAATACGTGTTATTTGATTGTATCTCACATGCCATGTTTAGGGTTAGCCGAGCCTACTCTAAATTGCATCCTTGCTTGTGATGCATTAGTCATTCTAACATGAACTAGGCCATGCATGTTTGCTAACTAGTTTATTGTGGTTTTGGCGTGGAGTACGATGTAAGTATTTATGCTTTAGCATATCGCATGCGTGTGAATGTTAACATAACAGTACGCTTACCATGCGGCTAAGTGCTTATGTGAGATAAACTGTTTGAATGCCTGTGGGTGGAGGTTAGATTGTTTGAGTTGGAAAAACTCGTTGAAATCCGTATTTTAGCCTACTTGCGAGTAGCAAATTCCAAAGCGTTTTCCAAATAAACGGATATGCAATGTTTATTTCCAAATTAGGCAATCTAGTCTATACTTGTTTGTTGCGCGCATAACATAGTAATTCTAGGCTAATAACCGGAATAAGAACATGTAATGTTTTCAAAAGCGGATATCATAGTTAGTAGAGGCCGGTCTTCGGACCGGGCGAGAGGGGGTGCTCATAGCTGACCTTCCCCGATCGTACCCATGCTCCCGAGCCAAGACCACTTTGGTGATGACGGACACGTGGCCTTCAGCACCGAGTCAGGGTTTCCTAAATTTCCCATTTTAAAAAAAATATTTAGGTGGCGACTCTATATCTGGCAAAGCAGTCCATGTTTGGCACTTCTTTCAAAAAATCTGTTTTTCTCAAAACGATTTGCCAGAGTTGGACTCTTTGGTTCAGATTAAGAACCGTGACACAAATCGAGTCCGAGCTGTAGCGAGGTCCCCCACGGATGCGCTACAGTACTCATATAATCAGATAATCCAAATATGCTAGAGATCTAGTCATCAAAGGCAGCCTAATGAAACTGTGCAAATACATGTGCATAGAAAACAGTAAACTCCTAATTTGTAACTTCCATAAGCATGTAAAATTATAAAACTAAAACTCCAAAAAATTAAATTGATAGTTTAATTTATACATTAACTATGTATATAAATATAAACAAGTTACAAATATTTTAATAGATAAAATTATATATGCTTGTTACAAAACAATAATCATTGAGCAATTAACATGTAAATAATTCTAAAAATTAAATCATGTACGAAAACTAAAATCTAGAAAATAATTAACATGTCAAAAAAGCATGATTTACAGGTATGAATTTCCAGGAAAATAGTGGACTTACAGATATAAATTACATATGAATCTATTTATTTTTTTCCATGAGAAATACATAATCTGTTTTAAGTTTGTTGTGAAATTGTGTACTTAAATCAAATAAATAGGTTCATATTAAACAACTACTTTGAATTTCAAAATAAGAACATACTAAAATTTACAGAAATTCATAATAAAATAAAACTAGTAGTAGGAAGCAAACTGAAGCCTGTGTGATACCACAGTGTCCTTAAAACAGATTAGCCGCCTCACTATGGGTGCTGGAGGTATGTCGACTTCTGTCTCCCAAGATACGACGGTCAAAACTAGCTAATGCAGAAGCACCAAACTTGATAATGGTTGCACTCTCTCTAATAAGAACCAAAGAAGGGACTAGCAAAAGAAGATAGGAAAATTTTCTTTGGTGTAAAACCATCTCCAACTCTTTATCAAAACACCATCTCTATTTTCCATCAAACTCTCAAAAGTTATATATTTTAAGTTGGAGGGGAAATGCCTCTATTTATACAAGTAGAGGAATCCCTAGCCATAAAAGCTATACATCAATAGGCTCATCAAATGCCATTAACCATGGCCATCAATTCTAGCCATTAGGGCTAGAGTTACAAAAGTTGAAAACCTATGGCAACTAATATGGTCATCAACTCCATTATCAAAAGATGAGAGTTACAAAGGTCTTAACCTCCCATGTGCTTAATATATACAAATAAATATGTATATAATGATGTTTGAATAAACCAACTAGATGGGTCACACAATGGATACCAATGTTAGGTCAAAACCCAATCCAAACCCAATTCTCAAACACATGCACAAGCTAAGCCCAACATAACATAACTTAGCTCAAGCTTAAGATTAAGTCCAAGTCTAAGTCCAAGACCAAACCCAACACATGTACAAGTACAAGTCTAGGCCCAGTCTAAACTAAGACTAAGTTCAAATCTAAGCCCAACTTTATTGATGTCCACTTTATGCGACAATTCTCATTCACACCTCAATGGTTTCGGCCCATCATTTTTATATTGTAATCTTCTCACTTAAAAGAATGCAAAACTACTCAGACTCACCTCAACCGGCGGTTAGGTCCTATTTTAATTTCGAATTAAAGTTGCCGAAAAACCATTATTTTCCAACAAAGATTACTTTAATTCCCTACTTCTGTTTAGAGATCATATCTCTTCAAAGTTAGGTTCTTCCTCTTTCAAAGAAATAATACTGTAATGACCCAAGTGTAGAGGGTTTGATGGCCACACACAAACAAGGAAACGTTTTCACATTCACATTCAACAGAACATATTTGCTTATTCAGCAATAAAAGAATTCACAAGCCTTGAATGAATCAATTTCACTAATCATATAATCCATCCCTAAACAATTGTCAATTGTCAAATGCATCAACCCATAAAATCTAGAACCAAAAGTAACACATAAAACCCAAATTCAAAGACGAACAAAAACAAAAACAAAAATTCCATAGAACTTGTCAAGCCATTTCGAGGGAGGGATGATATCAAATGAGAATCCCTGACTTAGAGGATTGAAAAAGAAAATCGAATCTGATGTATGAAGAGAAGTTTGAGTATCAATTTTCATCTACTTCTTCGACAATAGAATCTGTTTGGGAGTTGGGTGACAATTCATTAAAAAATTATAAATCGAAATCACATTATCAAGATGCAATTTCATCGATGTCAGAAGCAAACAAATACACCATCCTTTCTTTGACAAAAACTTCGTTCCCAACAGAGCATGCCTCCATTCCAAAAAATAAATCCAAACGGAAAATAAAACCTGGTTTGCAAAATCACATTATGCTCATTGATGAAGGATTAAATAAAATAATAAATTCAAACCCAAAAAAACAGCCAACATTTACTGCACCATTATTCCATCTAAGTACTTTGAAACGTTTGTTGAAGAATTCCTTAAAATTGACCAAACCAAAACAGATTTTTTATTTCAAAATTTCAATTTTATATAAACAAAAATCAAATAACTTAAATCAATAACAAATCTAACCCATTAATAACATCAAACTCATAAAACTTGAGAAATCAAATCACTAATCAAATCCTTTTAAGAAATCAACAATAAACCCATTTATCGCCCTCTCCTCTCATCTCATTGTCGCAGTCATCGTCAGCTACCCTATAGCGATCCCGGTTTTCCCTTTCTATATCTATTGTATTCCGGACTTTGGTTCCGTGGAGTTGGTAGTTGTATCTATCTTATTGTCGTCCTTTGATTCCATTTGTTTGAGTTTTAGGATATGGTGGGCATGTTTCGAGCATGTGGGTTGAGCCTTGGTCTAAAATCTTGTTGCCAGGGTTTTTGGTCGTTCCGGTCGAGCAGGTCGTCTAGCGCTCGAGCAGAGATTGCACACTCCCAGTATTTTGGTGCTCTACAAAACTTCTGCAAGCATGTTTTTCACGCTCAAGCGGGTTTCTTTACGCTCGAGCGGTAGCGCTCGAGCGGGTATGTTGGCGCTCAAGCGGGTAGTACATTTTTTATGTAAGTTCTAGGAGGGGGAAATCTACGCTCGAGCGGACTGGTTTTCGCGCTCGAGCGGATGTACTTTATTCTTGTGTCTTGGCGCTCGAGCGGGCCTTCTTGCGCTTGAGCGTGTCTAGATTTTTGTGCTTGACGCTCGAGCGTCCTGTTCTCCGCTCGAGTGGGAATGTCGTATATCAGAAGGCAGTTAGGCATTTTTGAATCACTTTTTACATTCACTCTCTCTCTCTTACTTTCCTAAAACCGATTTTGAGAGCCTCTCTCTCTAGAAACTCCCTTCTCTCTAGGGTTTGATCTAGTATGAGTGATTTCCTCACCTTGGGTCTTTGTAAAAGTTGTGTTGATCGTCGAGGGCTATCTTTTGACCCGAAAATTTTGGGATTTTGAGCATCTTCAATTTCTTCGTCTTCTTCCCTTGGGCTCCGAATTTGAGGTAGGGATTCCTACTCATTCTTATGGGTTTTGACCTAGATATTTGAGTTTGTTGCATAAATGGTTTTGGGTTTTGGGAAACTAGGGTTTCAAATGTATAATTTTGAAAAGAGGGTTTTGTTTATTTTGGACCATAAATACGTATTTGGGTTTCAAAATGAGTATATTGACGTTGTTGGTAATATATGGACTCTTGGAGTCAATATTGGAAATAAAGGGGAAAATGCCATGTTTGGGTATTTTTGGGTCATTAGTGTAATTAATGATAATTGTTAAGAAAATACGGAATTGAGTTAATATAATGAAATTGGCTCATTATGAGATGGATTAGTGAAGTTGGATTTATTAATCGCTCACTTTTGGAAATATGGATAAAATTATCTGTTGACGCATTTATTATCTGTTTAGAAATAATTGCCTTGGGCTACCGGTGGAGGGTAGTCGTGATTGTTGTAGACAATGCATGATGATTAGGCAAACTAAAACTAATCAATGGAATGTGTCATCGAATATGACAGTTGAAAGAATACATTAACTTTATGTGTTGTTTGATGATGTATATGATAATTGTTTATATGCATTGTGTTGTGTGGGAGAAGATAGGGGATGTACTCCACGATTTAGGGGAAGATAGTGGATGGACCTCTAAACCGGTTGATGTTTGGGAGAAGATAGGGGATGGACTCCGGTGATACAGCTCATATGTTTATCCGTTGAAATATTGATACAGCTCATATGCTTATCTATGGAAGTGTTAATATAGCTCATATGCTTATCTATGGAAGTGTTGATATAGCTCATATGCTTATCTGTTGAGATGTTGATACAGCTAGTATGCTTATCTATTGAGAAATGAGAAACGTTTAATATGAGTTATTATCTCATTTAGAGTGTTTGGCCAGGTTCTGAGCCATGGTTGTGAATTGAGAATTGAATAAGAAATGGAAAATGAAATGAAACATGGTCATAGTTGTCATGTAATGAAAATGGTTTATGAATTGATTTATGTGAGTCAAACATTTATCAATTGCTAATGCCTTAGTTACTGCTCATATTGTGTTTAGCATATCTCTACTGGACATTGGCTCACCCTTTGTGGGACAACCTTTTCAGGTACAGGTAGCATGTCACCTCCAAGGACATAGCTTGGATGGTTAGGGGAGTTGAAGACTCTTTTTGATTATTTTTGTTTGTATTACATGTATATCAAGCCCAGGGCTTATTTGTATAGAGTTAGTACTCTTCCTTTTTGTAATCAAGCGTTGACTTGGAAAGCTGTAAGTCCGTAGGGCATTTCTTTTTGTTGTTAACATATAATACTGTTGTAAGAAACTACTCTGATGAATAGAAATGTGTTGATTTCTTTTATATCATTGTTTGTCTAAAATGATAAGTTTTATGTATTTATTTGAGGGCGTTACATACCCTCTACATTTCTCCTCCACATTTTTCTACATTTCTCTTTCAAAGACAGGTTAGGGTTCTAAAACCAATGAGAGAGAGAGAGAGAGAGAAACGTGAAGAAAAAAAAAAAGCTATATTAGAGACTTCAAAAATTTTAACAAAATTTTCATCAAATGTGTGTGAAATTCATATCATTTTGGTATATATTAAGGCTTTGTTTGGCATGATCTAAAAAAGTCAAAAAGTCACTATCCTATTTAAGTCACATTATCTTATTTAAATCAATCAGCTTTCTAACCCATCACTTCAAACCCAATCTATATTTCATAAAAATTTAAAAAATACACTTATTTTAGATCATCCCAAATCACCCCTAAAAAAGTCAAAAAGTCACTATCCTATTTAAGTCACATCATCTTATTTTAGATCATCTTATTTAAGTCATATCACCTCTCTAACACATCACTTCAAACACAATCTATATTTTATAAAAAGTCACTTATTTAAAACATTCCAACCAACCTCTAAATAAAAATTTTAAAAATATTTGTAAAAGAAAAAAAAAACCAAAAAAAAAAACAACTTGGCCCACTGCAGCAAGCACGGCAGAACCACGGCAGCGGATATAATTTGTCCGTCCACGTGTATAATATCAATAGGTGAGTGCAAGATTCTGGACAGCTATGATGTGGCCTGGCGATAAGAGCCCCAAAGCGAAGGGCAAGGGGAGAAATGGAAAGCAGGAACTGGAACTCCAATGGCGTTTTGTGCCCACGCGAAGCTCAACAACCTCTGCACCGTCTCCTCCTCCTCCTCCGCCACAGCCACTGTCACAGTCCTAACCAGCAGCAGCGGCTGTGCCCGTATGAGAAATGGAAGACCAAGCCATTGTGTGATTGTTCGCGCGGCCTCCTCCTCATCGTCGTCGTCGACGGAGGTCTCCAGAAGCAGTGTTGGAACAATCCCCAGGACGACATCGTACCAAGAGGGTGAGCTGGAACGCCCCAGATGGACCGGTGAAACCCCTCTATCCCGTCTCGTCGGAGCTCTCGTCTCCGTCAAACCACTCTACTCTCTCCTCAAGCTCGGCGCCAGACAAGTCCTCATCAGGTCCCTCTCTCTCTCTCTCTCTGTCTCTCTCTCTATATATATACACACACACATTTATGAATCTAAATATATATATACACACACACTTGTGGGGATGAACAGTACAGCAGAGAAAACAAACATACCTTGGCGAGATATGACGAGGGAGATTCTGGAATCGGAGGTTTACAATGAGATGGACAGCATCCAGAACAACTCCATTGTGTACCCTGACTGTAATTTTCTCAATTTCCCAAACTCCCTACTTCTTTTTTATTTTTTTATTTTTATTTTTTAACTATGTTTTGAAATTTTCCCTCAAGTTGGATTTTCCGACTCTATATACAATGCCTATTTGAATAGTATTTTTAACACGGGAAGAGACAATTTTGTATGGTGCATTGAGCTTAAAAAATACGAGAGTTAGTTGAATTTGGTTGTTTAATTGCATCTAGGGATCACAAATTTGACAAATTACCTCTATGGGCCAGTGCCCGTTGTTGTTGAAGAAGGTTGGTTGTCATTTTTGTCACAAATTTGGTTAGCTTCATTTTCGTCATAAATTTGGTTGCTTCATTTTCATCACATATTGACAAGGGCTTTCATTTTGTTGTTGATGGAGGTTAAATGGTTTCGTTCGAGTGCTCCTTGTTGAATTAATTAGATTGTACCTTTGTTCTTGGCTTTCGTCAAATGTATCCATTCCTTCAATGCCATTATTGTTGATTTTTGGTTCCATAAACCAGTCAATTGGCACTGCTTAATCTTCTAGAATATTTTCCCTTCAATCTGTCTGATGTAAAGCAAAAGCATCCTTCTGTTGAGGCCCAAATTGTGAAGATTTTTTTCTCTATAACCGTTGCTTCAGTTTTATTAGGATGTAATTACATTTCTAAGTAGCAATTTGTATTTGCCAACGTTATGTTAAGAGAAACATTTGTAATTATGCTTTAATACTTCATGAGAAAACTTAATGGGATCATATTGGTTCAATTCTTTTCTCCTTTTGATTCAGTATACAAAAATATTGGATTATTCTTTTGTCGCAGCAGTAGGCTGAAATATTTTTGTCTTGTAATTGCAGGTAATATAAACAACACTGTTACGTAAAAGTAGAGGAAACCTTTCTCTATGTTGATAAAGAAATATATAGTTTTTTTAATTTTTAATTTTATATATTTATTTATTTTTAAAGAAATCTGAACTTATCTCAGTAGCCAACAAGTTGGTGCTTATCAACCTATATGAACACATACCCATTGTTTGTAAGGGATAAAAGGAGAGTCAGAACTTTGGTCTTTTCTTCAAAAATTTTAAACTAAAATAATTAATTTATTAAAGAAATGAAAAAGGAGAACACTTAGCATGGTGCCTGTCACCACCCGAACCCACCCCTAGAGGTCTAGGCCGTGACCAGCTAGTAATCCCAGATTACCTCCGGCCTCAAAGACAAAACTGATAATTAAAAATAATGACTGGGCACTGCGGAAGCAATAACAAAAATACAACCATGTCCATCGAGCAGTGCATACATGAGATTTTCATAAGTAATTAAAACTTCAACCTTTTTCATAGATGTGATCAATAGTTATATCAACATCTTAAACACTTATATAAAATATTCATACATAACAAGTTTCAAAAACAAAGGAAAACTAAACATAATAACTTGGTTCACAAGGTTGACACAACTTGGCTCCCAAGGTTGACACAACTTGGCTCCACATGAGACCACGATCGCCCCATCCCAGAGGCACTCCGAAGCGACTTGATAAAAGGGTGGACTCCCAAGGTTGCTCTAAGCTTGACACTCCAATTGCTCACCTATATATATAGGGGAAGGGGGTGAGCTAAAGCCAGTGAATAATACTAGTAAAGGTTAATGAATGATGTCTATTGTAATACAAACTCATATCACATGGGTTTCGAAGCAAATCATACCTGAATACTTATCGTATCAAAGTTCACAAATCATAATCATATGTGGTACATCCAATAGTGCAACAAAGGGCCCGAAGGCATAGCGAAGGGACCACATGGGTCTAACAAAGGGACCATATAGGTCAAGCAAAGGGTCCACTTGAGTCAACATCAGAGATCTCTATGCACATATAACAAAGGGCCATGGTATTGTTTCTTTCGGGTGAGGGTCTTATAGCAAAGGGTCGCGGTATTATTTTTTCCGGACGAGGGTCTTATAGCAAAGGGCCATGGTATTGGTACCCCCAGGTAAGGGCTACACTAAGGATGCCACAATTACATTTCAAAAGAGACAATCATTCATTTGTATCAAAATAGCATTCCAAAATAATGATCTTGCAGTAAACCAAAATACACTTTCATAACATATCTTTACAGAGATACTACTCACAGTGGGCTGGTACTGATGTTAAATCTCGATTGACCACCTACACAAAACACATAACACAGATACACAATGAAGCACAAGGTCGAAACAAATAATGTATCTTAATTTGATTCTCTTACGTGTATTTCTAGTTTATTCCATGATTAAGGATGTTTAAATGATGCAAAAGAATGCCTAAAAGGCCATGAGGATGTAAATATGCACTTATAAGTGTTAGTCAAAATTTGATGAAAACAGGTCTTCGCTCGATAGCACACTTGGTCGCTCGAGCGGTGTGGCTTGACTGCAAAAGTACTGGATGCTCAAAATGTACCCTCGATAATCGATCAAGCCAAGTGCTGAACAAAGATGAGTTCGCTCGTGCGCACACTCAGTCGCTTGAGCCAACTGCTAAAAGTCTGTAAAAATACTAGATGCCTGCGATGTTCGCTCGAGCTAAGGATCCTTTGCTCGAGTGAATTGGGCAAATTCTAGGTTTTTCAGAATTGAGTTTGAAGTTCAAAAACACTCTTATTGCTCAAAGCTTGCATGGTTAGTCTCAAAAGCTTAGAAACTCTTTATAAAGAATGAATACTTGGAAACTATGAAACCATGATCCCAAATTCTCTTTCAATTCTTCAAAACAAAGTTCAAAACACTATGTTCTTGTCATGCATGTACGAAACTCAACACTTTTCTTTACAAAGCATGTTTATACAAGATGTTGAGTGTAAAATCATGGAGAATCTCAAGAAATAACTTGTGTAAATCCCATGCATGTATGAATTTGTAGAAAACTAAGATCAAATATGGAGAATTATGCATGCATGTACACAATTCACTCAAACTACACTCATGGTGATTCTAACTCTTTTCTTTCAAATTCATGCAAATGGTCCTACAACTTGGTGAATTCATCTTCCTACGTGGATTATTTTCATGAATTATGGGTAAAGATCTTACCTAGAGCTTGAATTTGGCTTTAGATTAGCTTAACCTCTTCAAACTCTCTTGAATTCCCTTGAATTCCTCCTTTCTCTCTCTAAAGTGTTGAGCTCTCTTCTCCTCTCTCAATTTTTCAGCTCAAGAGTTGTAGAAAATGAAGTCCTAAGCTTGATTAACTTCTATATATATATAGGTGGATTAGGCTTAACTAATCAAATGGGATTAAGACAAATCAATTGGGCTTAAGTCTAATCAATTGTAATTAATTTATTCTAATTATTTTGTTCCGAATCAAATTTTAATTAAATTTATCACATGGTTCTAGATAATTCAATTAGCCTATTGAATTTGTCAATTTTGGTTTCTAGATCCGTATGGGCTTTCAATTTCGAATTCTAAGTCAACATTTAAACAGATAATTCACAAACAAACAGATAAGCATCAATTGAGCACATAATCATGCAAATATGCTCAATGAAATAATATTTAAAAATAATAATAATAATACGGAGGTTAGGGTTGTCACAGTGCCAATCCCTGAAAAGTCCGAAGACAACTGAAAAATCATTGTAAAAAATAAATCAGGAAGTTTTGAAAAGAATTGGTAATTCTATATGCGGTTCTGATGTTTCATTTTGGATTGCTCTACTGCAAGAGGAATTGATTAATGATGTCTTGATTGCCTTCTGAACAGATTATCTCAATCCTTTCCATGCATATGATAAGGGCAACCTCTCTTGGCTGGTAAATATCTATATCTTTCTGATATTATATAAATGGTTATTATTGACTGTTTTTGTGGTAGCGAAATTATGTAAATGCATTTTAGCGAAATTATGTGAATGCATTTTGTGTTTGTGTTTGTGTTTGTGTTTGTTCTCTTGTTTGCTTGCTCCATATTTTTTCATATCTATTTATGAGTTATTAAGAGACAGCAGGAAGAATGATGGTATTTACCATATCCGTTTGACCTTTTATCAGCTATTTTATGAGTTATTCACGGAACCATTTGGATGTCTGATTAGTTTTAAGTATACACAGAAAAAGTAACAGTGTCCTTTAGCCTATGATTTATGCTGACAAGGGGGAGTATTTTAAAGTATTGACCTCATGATTTAAATGAATTACAGTCTTTATTTTTGTTATTGACATGCAATTGCGTTGAACTATACTTCTCCTTAAGATAATTGAAAATTTGTCCTTTAAAAAGTTGAAAATTTTGTCCCACCATATATGAGATTATATAAAATTTGTTCTCATCTTTGTAAAATTAATTCCAGGGTTGTTATGAGTGAAAAATAACTTGTTATGTATTGAGAATTATGTGTATGTAGATAACTTGCGAGTACCTACCTATTCAAAAGTAACATATTTGTGATAACCCTTTCAAAATTGCACATCTTAATTGCAGGCTGCAGCTGAAGCAGAGGCAGCAACTATGTCAATGATGAGACGAACAATACCTGATGCTTCTTCACTAGATGAAGCAAAACAAATAGTTCGAGGAAATTGGCTTGAGGCAATTGAACAACATCATCAGAAGTATTCAGGAAATGCCATGGTTAAAGACATTCTTGATGTCGGGTGCTCTGTTGGTGTGAGCACTAGATATCTTGCTGACAAATTTCCTTCTGCTAAAATCACAGTGAGTACAAACTTTATTTCTGTGCAATTTGTTGAAACAATATTTCCATATGATAGTGCTGGAAGTGATAAACTTATCATTTTGAAATCTTCTAATGTCTATCATGCCTCAGTCTTTGTGCATATTTGTTAGCATGTTATATTATTATCTAAGCTTTGTTGGTTTGTAATTCTTCTATGCCCTCAGGGCTCGACTTGTAATTGTCTCATCTTGTAAACCCTAATCTTCATTTATAAATAGGGGATGATATTCTATCAAACCCTAAGCTGGTTACACAAGCTTCATGGTATCAGAGTAGAACCTCTAGGGTTTCGGCTCACCCTTGTTGGTCGACCTTTGCACCAACGATTCTAGGGTTCGAAACTTACCTAGGTTGATCATCTGCTGCGATCTTCAGCTTGCCGTTGTCACTCAGTCGATCTCCTCAGCTCGTCGCCGTCGTCTTCAGCTCGCCTTCCTTTGTCGATCTCCTCACTCAGTCGATCTTCAGCTCGCCTTCCTCTCGTCGGTCTCTGCTTCGTCTTCCTTCCTCTGTCGCGATTGTCACGCAGCCGCCTCCCTCGGTCGATCTCCTCAGCTCGTCGACATCTTCAGTCGATCTCCTCCGCCAGTCGATTTTCCAACAGTTCGTCGATCTCTCTCTGGTATACTCTTATCACTGTTTGGTATACTTATGTCGTGTATATAGACCGTACCAATACATATATAAATGAATAACTAAAAAAAAAAAAAAAGAAACAACGAAAAAAAAAGGGAAAAAAAGAAAAAAAAAAAAAGGGACAAAAAAAAAGAAAAAAAATGGTTTCTTAATTTTGTTATGCTTTTATAGTGGTCATTGTGCCTGTTCTTTCATCACCACCTTCCGGGTTTGTGATTGCCACTAGTTTCGTTGCCACTAGTTTCGTTGCGAGTTCGGTAGTATAGTATCCATGACAGATTTCACCAGTGTGTCCCTTACTTCTCAAACACCGAGGAGTGAGAGTCTCATTATACCTACTACCATGACTGAGAACCCCAACCCTAGTCTGAAAATCACCACCTCTCTATTTAATGGTCAGAACTACCTAGCATGGTCTCAAAGTTTGACTATGTTTTTGAAGAGCAGAGGGAAAATGGGGTATGTTGATGGCAGGATACAGGCACCTAGTACCACTAACTCGGGTTATGACCAATGGGAGATTACCAATTCTTTAATTATGGGTTGGCTTATTCATTCGATGGTTCCTGAAATTGGTGAGGGCTACTTGTCTATGGAGATTGCCCAGGATGTTTGGGATGCTGTGGCTGCCACCTATTCCCGCAAAGGGAATTTCTCACAGGCATTTGAGTTGCGCCGCTCTATTGAGAGCTCACTTCAAGGGGAGCAGACTGTTCTTCAGTATTTCACTTTCCTCACCAACAGCTGGAAACGCCTTGACCACCTGGAAAACTATAAGCCCGTTTGCCCTACTGATTCTGTCGGGTACAAGAAGTTCATCGCACGAGAACGGGTCTTTAAATGTCTGGCAGGCCTAAATGTGGAGTATGATCCAGTTAGGGGTCGAGTTCTGGGTATGGACACTCTTCCTTCACTTCAGGAGGCATTTGCCTATGTACAGAATGAGGAGAGTCGTCGGTCTGCTATGATGTCCCCTGTCTCTACTGACCGCTCAGCATTACTATCTACTCCTCGAGATGGCCTCAGCCTGACTCCCATCCCTCCGTCTGCTGCTAAGGAGTCTGTATTCTGTGATTATTGCAAGAAGCCACGGCATACTCGTGAGACGTGTTGGAAGCTTCATGGGACTCCATCCGGGGGTCGAGGTGATCGATCTGGTTCTCGAGGAGGTCGGTCAGGCCAGTCTAGAGGACGTGGTTCCTATTCCCGGGCTCATCAGTCTAGTGCCGTTGATACACTTGATTCTAATACTGCTTCTGTTGGCCAAGCTTCTGATACTGAGCTGGAGGATGCTTTGCGCCAATTGTTGGACCGCCGGTCTTCTACTGCTCTCAGTACAGCTTCCTCGTCCTTTGCCCGCTCAGGTAACTTAGCCTCTTCTCCTTGTGTTTTCCTGTGTCATAAGTCTTTGCCTTGGATTATTGATTCCGGTGCCTCCGATCATATGTGTGGCTCCTCTGATCTTTTCTCTGTCTATAAGCCCTCTTCAGGTCAGGACAAAGTTAGGATTGCAGATGGTACTGTTTCTTCCATTTCTGGAAAAGGTTTAGTCCAAGTCACTCTTACCATACATCTATCTTCTGTTCTCCATGTTCCCAATTTTTCTGTCAATCTGTTATCCTTGAGTCGTCTTACCCAGGATTTGAATTGTAGTGTGACGTTTTTTCCTGATCATTGTCTTTTTCAGGACCTTGTTACGAAGAGAACGATTGGCAGTGATAGTGCAGAAAATGGTCTCTACTTCCTGGATCAACCGGAGAAACTTGCTTATTCTTCCACCACGTCTTCTACTACCCCCGTTGATTTATGGTTGTGGTATCGGCGTCTTGGGCATCCTTCCTTTTATTTACTTAAGCATTTATTTCCATCTGGTTTCGCAAATCATCATGTGTCTGACTTTCTTTGTGAGTCTTGTCAACTTGGAAAACAATACAGAGCTTCTTTTGCTCCCAGTTTGAATAAAAGTTTAGTTCCTTTTTCATTAATACATTGTGATGTTTGGGGGTCCCTTTTGTGTTATGTCTGTGAAAGGTCATCGATGGTTTGTTACATTTATTGATGATTTTTCTTGTGCTACTTGGGTGTATCTCATGAAAGATAAGAGTGAGGTTTTCTCTGTGTTTCGCAATTTTCATAAGATGATTTGTACTCAGTTTGGGGCCACTGTCAAACTATTTCGTTCTGATAATGGCGGGGAATACATAGATTCTGGGTTAGGACAATATTTCTCTTCTCATGGCATTATCCATCAGACCTCTTGCACCAATATCCCTTAACAAATGGGGTGGTGGAACGCAAAAATCGGCATCTTCTTGATATGGCTCGGTGCATGTGTTTTTCTATGAGTGTGCCTCGGCCCTATTGGGGCGACGCTGTTCTCACCGCCGCCCATCTTATTAATCGTCTCCCTACCCAGGTCTTGCAAAAACAAGCTCCTCTTCACGTCCTCCTAGATTCTCAGTCCTTGTTTTCTATTTCTCCCAAAATCTTTGGTTGTGTCTGTTTTGTTCATAATCACTCTCCTTCTCGTGGTAAGTTGGACCCTCGCTCCCTCAAGTGTGTTTTTCTTGGTTACTCTCCTACTCAAAAGGGGTATAAATTTTACCACCCTTCTTCTCGTAAGTGGTTTGTGTCCATGGATGTTACTTTCTTTGAGTCCCAGTCCTATTTCTTGTCCTCTCTGGTGTCACCGTCCTCATTTCCGGGGGAGCCTTGGTATGAAGTGAGTCCTGTGCTTCCTATGGTAGACCCAGTTGTTCTTGACCCATTTGTTCTTGCACCACCCTCTTCTACTGTGCTTCCTATGGTGGAACAAGTTGTTCTTGCACCACCCTCTTCTACTGGGACTATAGAACCCAATGTCACCAAGGATAAGGACGGGCATGTTTATGTCCGGGACATAGACAGACAACAAGTTAACTGGATACAAGGGACCACTTCTGTTCGTTCCACTGCCATCTCCTGCTTCTGATGAGAGTCTAGGTAACTTTGAATCTCTTAAGTCCATTGATCTTGACGTTCCTATTGCCAAGAGGAAGGGTGTGAGATCTTGTACTCAACATCCTATCTCACAGTTTGTGTCCTACTCTCATTTGTCACCCTCATATAGAGCGTTTGTGTCCAATATTTCCTCTGTTAGCATTCCTAACCATTTTCAGGATGCTCTTGCTACCTCTAAGTGGAAACTAGCCATGATTGAGGAAATGAAAGCACTTAGGAAAAATGACACTTGGGAATTGACTGAGTTACCTACGGGCAAACGACCTGTGGGATGTAAATGGGTATATACTGTGAAACACAAAGCAGATGGGTCTATTGAGCGTTACAAGGCAAGACTTGTGGCAAAAGGGTTTACTCAGACATATGGCATTGATTATCAAGAGACCTTCGCACCCGTGGCTAAGATGAATTCAGTCAAAGTACTTCTCTCTCTAGCAGCTAATCTAGATTGGCCGCTTTATCAATTTGATGTCAAGAATGCCTTTCTCCATGGTGATCTCGAAGAAGAGGTATATATGGACATTCCTCCTGGTTTTGAGGATCATCAGACAGAAGGCAAAATATGCAAGCTTCGGAAGTCATTATATGGTCTCAAACAGTCTCCAAGGGCGTGGTTTGAGAGATTCACTCAGGCTATGTTTAAATATGGCTTCAAACAGAGTCAGGCAGATCACACCTTGTTTGTGAAACATTCCTCACGTGGTAAGACTACAGCACTTATTGTTTATGTAGATGACATAGTTTTCACAGGCAATGATAGTAGGGAAATACCTCTGTTGAAGAAATATTTAGCTAATGAGTTTGAAATCAAAGACTTGGGAAGCTTGAAGTATTTTTTGGGAATTGAAGTTGCTCGCTCTAAGGATGGGATATTTATCTCACAGAGAAAATATGTGCTTGACCTATTGAAGGAAACTGGGATGCTTGGCTGCAAGGCATGTGCCACTCCACTGGAACCAATCAGAAATTGGGGGATGATGAAAGAGGAGAAGCTATTGATAGGGGGAGCTATCAGCGATTAGTGAGTAAGCTCATTTACCTATCTCACTCCCGTCCTGATATTGTTGTTGCTGTCAGTGTGATTAGTTAGTTTATGCATGCTCCTCATCAGATTCACTTTGAGGCTGTCATGAGAATCTTGAGGTACTTGAAGTTTGCTCCTGGTAAGGGTCTTTATTTTTCAAAGTATGATCATCTTCATGTGGAAGCCTATACAGATGCTGACTGGGCTGGATCAGTAACTGATAGGAGATCAACTTCAGGGTATTGCACCTTTGTTGGAGGCAACCTAGTTACTTGGAGGAGTAAGAAACAGAATGTGGTTGTCAGGTCAAGTGCAGAAGCTAAGTTTAGAGCTATGGCACAAGGTGTGTGTGAACTTTTATGGATCAAGTTATTGTTGTGTGATCTAGGTATTGATCAGACAGACTCCATGCGGTTATACTGTGATAATAAGGCCGCCATCAACATCGCTCACAATCCAGTTCAACATGACAGGACAAAACATGTTGAGATTGATCGTCATTTCATTAAGGAGAAACTCACTAGTGGTACCATTTGTACTTCTTTTGTCCAATCTGGTGAACAACTTGCTGACATTCTCACCAAGGGGGTTGGGAATAAACCATTTCATGACATATTAGGCAAGCTGGGCATGAGAGATATCTTCGCACCAGCTTGAGGGGGAGTGTTAGCATATTATATTATTATCTAAGCTTTGTTGGTTTGTAATTCTTCTATGCCCTCAGGGCTCGACTTGTAATTGTCTCATCTTGTAAACCCTAATCTTCATTTATAAATAGGGGATGATATTCTATCAAACCCTAAGCTGGTTACACAAGCTTCAATATTATCATTTGTTGATCTCTTGATCCATCTGTTGCAGGGGCTAGATCTATCACCTTACTTTCTTGCTGTTGCTCAATTCAAGGAAAAGCAAAGCACCCCAAGAAAGAATCCAATCAGCTGGGTACATGCAAATGGTGAACACACAGGCTTGCCAGCCAAATCGTTTGACATTGTATCAATTGCTTATGTGGTATGTATTGTTGCCTACAAATAATAACTGGTTTGCAGAGTGAGATCCATTTCTTACTTCCAATAAGTACATAAACTTAGTATATTTCCCAGTGAGTTGTGTTGTTACTCCAAACCAAACCACACCAAGCCAAACCAAAACTCGTGTCCTAATCATGTGGGTCGGCTACATGAATCAATTTACACAATTCTGCTCATATACTAAGTTCAATTAAATAAAATCATATCATCTATAAAGCACCGACACTTCAAAACAAGTGCCGTATCTGTGTAAGACACATGGACACTTCGGGGACATGTGTGGGACACACCACATGGCGTGTCCTCTTATTTAATTAATTTATTCCCTGGGGACACTTCGGGGACACACTAAGGACATGCCAAGTTCTCTTTTCCTCCATTTTATTTAGTGTTTTTGATGAATGTTGAATGTTTATTATTTTTTTCTTAGATTTAAATAATTAATAGATCATCCATAAAAATAAAAAATAAAAAAGATATAAACTATAAGTATTAATTTAGAAGTGTTTTTTTTTAAAAAACAAATAAAAATAGAATTAGAGTTTGTTTTTGTTAATATTGAGTGTTTGTGGATGTAATATTAATCTTGATAACAAATAAAAATATATTAAAACATATTTTATTGCCGTGTCCCCGTTGTGTCTGTGTCTCCATTTTTTTTTAAATCGCCGTGTCCCTTGTCCGCATCCGTGTCCGTGTCTGTGTCTGTGTCAACATCTGTATCCGTGTCCGTGCTTCTTAACATATCATTTTTTACCATATCTCATGTTAGTTTAAATCTTCCCCTCGTAACATTTCCATTTATGATTGGTGATCATATCACTCTTGTGCCATTGTGTCTACCAATCTTTGTTGTACATAACTAAACTATCTTAGTTTGTTCACTCTCAACTTATTTTATTTGGTGCTATTGTTATAATTTTACGAATATATCATTTGTAGTCTTGCTACGCATTCATCTTAGCATGTTTATCTCAATTACACTCATTTTATGAATGTTTTTTCTTAGTTGCCCAATATTTTGTCCCGTAAACATTGTTGGCCTCACAATTCTTCTATAAAAATTTCTTTTAATTTTGTTGGTATGCATCACATAATATGCCAGAAGCATTCCTCTAATTGAACTAGCCAACCTACTTTGATTCTCTAGTTCATGTCATCGCTGACCTCCCATCCTTATTAATAATCGAACCTATGTAATGAAATTGTTCACTCTTTGTTATATATAACAAAAAATTGACTTCATCTGCATTGTTTTCTTTGGAAAAATCAAAGTGGCATCATAGGACTGATGAATTTAAAGGAATAATTTGAATGAAAAGACTTGAGTCATCATGGACATTCGACTTATTAAAAAGAAACCCTACGTGCTTTAGATTCACAATAAAGAGGCTCCGGTACCTTCTCCTAATAACTATCTACCTACTAATCAATATATACATGTAGCGTAATAAACAAGTTTTCCTGTGAGTTAAGAGGTGCAAATATATGTCTTCACTGCTAATGCAGCTTGTTTTCAACTTATACTTCTTGTGATAGACAGATTATACATTCTCTGTTAGACAAATGAAATTCATTAGAAGCTGTCTCTAGGCAGTAAAAGCTTCAATTGCTAAAGTGTTAACTTTGAAAGTATATAAACATTGGGTACTAATTTTTGCGAATCATCAATGACAACTGGAAGCGTAATTTTAAAGTATCTCATTGGTGCATCCCAGTGATAGGTCATTTCCTTGTATATTGTCCATTTTGTGAAGCTGTTTGATTTATTAAATTTCTCTTGTGAATGTTGTTTAACTGAAAATGGAAACCTATGTGGGTACATTGCTATGAGGTAAAACTACATAACGGTATCTCAATATTTTAATGGTAACATTATATCACAGCTCATGGAATTTTAGTGAACCATACATTTCTCCAAGATAATTTCCAAGGCTTTATCTGATTTCAAAACACAAGATAATAAGGCCCTTATCAATGGAGCTGAAGTTTGGCTTTCCTTGATGGTATTGGGTATTGTTTGATACCATTCCAAGTATCATTCACTAATTAATTATTTTTTTTGTCAACTACCAAGCTTCTGTTTTGATTCTCTTAGTTACTTGATCTCAAAATTCCATTGTACTCCCTCTGCTTATTATATGATTCTTACTTTCCTTTTCAGAAGACCCAGTTTGTTTGTCCAATATTTGAATTTTTTTAAATTTTAACCATAAGTTTCCTCATTACTGTTCTTTAAAATTTTATTTAAAAATTCACAATCCCAATTCCCAAAATTCATTCAAATTAGACAAGATATTTTTGTAAATCAACCATTCAAAGATGCTTTCCTGAATACGTTTGCATGGTCAACCATGCCTCATAAAATAAATGGAGAGAATCTGTAGAAGTTTCCGGAATTTATTTGGAAACATAACACAAGGGACATTACATATGAATAACCCAACTGCACAGATTAATTTGTGCTATTTTTCGGTGTTCATGTTATTACGAAAAATTGGCTCTTGGTTTATACATCTTCAAAATTGTTGGCTTCCTCCAATTAAGCCATGCCAATTAAGCTTCTCTGTATGCAATGTATAAGCAAACCTCCCATGGCTTTCAATCTTTTATCAGTTTAAGATGATTGTACTCAAATTAATAACACTAATAACAATAACAATACTGATAGTAGTTAAAAAAAAAAAAAAAAAGAAGTGTTAATTACCCATATCTGCAACATGTAATCTGAAAAACTATTATCTTGATCATTTCCATTTATATAAAACATCTTCAGAGGAGATAATCATTTTTTTCTGTTTGACATGATTCAAATCTTATTCTTAACAATCAGATAATTAGTAAAGATCAAAATATTAGAATGTATTTCAATTACAGTTTCATTGGGATGTACTTATTCTTGAAAACTCAAGCCAACAAAGTTTAGAACTCCATATAAAATTTCAGGACTCCTGAATTTTCAAGGGAAGACTTGACAAAAAAATTTAGAAAATGGAAAATCAATTAAGTACTGCCAAACATCAAGATGATAAGATGGGGGACATTCTCTAGAAAGAGGATCATCCTCATGATTCTCATGAAAGCTTTTGCAAGAACTAGGAAAAAAATTCATAATGTTCTTTGCAAGAATTAATGGCATTGATATGTTAGAATTTGTTGAACTTGCTTCTTATCAAGCCTCGTGACATTTGTTTGCATCAACTGCTTATTATATGACTAACTGCTAGTGCCCTGAATTCATATGCAGCTTCATGAATGTCCCGCAAGAGCAATAGTTAATTTAGTGAAGGAAGCATTTCGTCTGCTCCGACCTGGAGGCACTTTTTCTGTGACAGACAATTCGGTAGTAACTAGCATGACTATTATGGCTTTGTATTCATGAAATTTTGTTGTGCTGCTAGAAATTAGTTGTATCTAACTACTTTTATTTCTTTCTACAGCCGAAGTCGAAGATCCTTCAGGTATGATAAATTAACTTATTTTTGGCATTGTTTCCTTCATGAAATTGATTGATTTGAAATCATTAGCATTTAAGGATGGCACACGGTAAACGAAATTTGTCATTGTTGGATTCTTAAAGGCACCTACTTACCAATAATTTGATAACCTTTAAGAGTGGGTCAACTTGGAGCCAGATAGATTACTTTCTAGTAAGAAAAGTGGACCATCTAAAGTGCAGTGACTGTAAGATGATTCCTGGAGAGAGCCTTGTAGAATTTCAATATATAGAGAAAGAGAATAATGTATTATTGATATCTTCTGTGTGTTTACAAGAGCTCTCTTTTATAGAGAGAAATGGACCGAAAGCATCCATTTAACTAATATGCACTAACAGCACTAACATTTAAATACACTAAAGCTAATTCCTTTACAGCAGCACTATCAGCATTATCATATATTATAGGCAACACTAATAACTAATATATTATATATTCTAACATCCCCCCTCAAACTCAAGGTGGATAGAAACCAATCAACTTGAGTTTGGAGAGAGTAACAAAATGTAAAAAATAAACTGACAAATAAAATAAAAGTGGATAGGAGACACTGTATGGTCGTGTCAGACCGTTGTAGAAGACTGTATGGTGATGACAGACCGATGTAGAATACAGTTTACGGAGTCTTGCTGGACCCATGTAGGAGACAGTTTACGGGGTCTTGTCGGACCGTTGTAGAAGACAGTTTACGGAGTCTTGCTGGACCCATGTAGGAGACAGTTTACGGGGTCTTGTCGGACCGGTGTAGAAGACAGTTTATGGGGTCATGTCGGACCGTTGTAGAAAACAGTTTACGGGGTCATGTCGGACCGTTGTAGAAAACACTATATGGCTGTGTCGAACCGTTGTAGCAGATAACCGAAAGCAATGTCGAGACAGTTTACCGAGTCTTGTCGGACCCATATAGGAGCTAACCGGAATCAATGTCGGGACAGTTTACAGAGTCTTGTCGGACCCTTGTAGAAGCTAACCGGAATCAATGTCGGGACAGTTTACCGAGTCTTGTCGGACCCATATAGGAGCTAACCGGTATCAATGTCGGGACAGTTTACAGAGTCTTGTCGGACCCATATAGGAGCTAACCGGTATCAATGTCGGGACAGTTTACAGAGTCTTGTCGGACCCATATAGAAGCTAACCGGAATCAATGTCGGGACAGTTTACAGAGTCTTGTCGGACCCATATAGAAGCTAACCGGAATCAAAGTCGGGACAGTTTACCGAGTTTTGTCGGACCCTCAAAAGTCGCACCCTCAAAAGGCGTGCCCAATCTTATCAAAAGGCGCGCCATCAAAAAGGCGTGCCATCAAAAGGTGTGCCCGACAACCATCAAAAGGCGAGCCATCGAAAGGCGCGCCGAGCCATCAAAAGGCGCGCCGGACACGCGGTTTGTCGTCTGGCAGCGAGAGGTGCGCGATACGCGTGTCTGTCTTGCCTATTTAAACCAAGGCGAGGCTGCCGCTGATGCATAACAAACCAGCTGAAAAAACTCTTCGTTCTCTCTGTAACACTTCTGAGAGAGATACGCTGTAACACGCTACAACCAACCCTGAATATGGCCTCTTCTTCCCGTTCAGCTACCCAGAACATAGCCTCTTCTTCCCGTGGTCTGCTCACTCTCTTTCCCGACCTCAACGAGGCCACAACCCAGAATATAGCCCTTGAACCTCAACCAAGCACCCCTGGACCAAGCGCCCCTGGTTTTGCGCCTTTGAACTTTCCAATGTTGTCAGTTGAGCAGATAATGGCTGCTCAATCTGATATTGAGGCCAATCATTATACTCTGAAGTCATGTGTTGAGACAATGACGGCGGTCAACAACCTGTCGCACCGGCTTCAGAGTAGAACAAATGAGGTGCAGCAGGTAAAAGCCCAACTGGCTCTGCTCCAGCGCATGTATACGGATGCCGGAGCAGAGATATGTGTGCTGAAGGCAGAAAACAAGGAACTGAAGCGGAAGGCAACCGTGATGCTCAGATTTGGAGGTCCGCCATATGAAACAGTTGAGGAGCAACGGGAAGTGAACGTGCTCGGCGGCGTGGGAAACACGGAGGCAGCACCGACAAGGAACGTCCAAGACAAAGGCAAGAAGAAGAGAACAGCTGAAGAGGTGAAAAAGTAAGGTTGGTTGTTGTTTTGGTTGTGGGGTGTGCTTGGAGATTTTTTTTTTTTTTTTTTTTTTTTGTGTGTGTGTGTGTGTGTGTGTGTGTGTGTGTGTGTAAAAAGGTGATCGGATTTGATCCCTGAGATGAATAAAGCCAGTTTGTTTGGGAATGGTGAATTTTTTTTTTTTTTTTGGAAAGAAAAGTAGATAAATAAAGAAAAATAAATAAGTAAATAATAATAACATATTTAAAATCAAAGAGGAGATAGTGAAAAACATGTGAGTGAAACAGGAGAGTATGGGAGAAAGAGAAAAAATAAAAATAAAAATAAAGAAACAGTGTGCTAATGGTATAGCCGGTGCGAGTAGTGCATACAATCAGCGGATAATAGTTTGAAAAAAATATTATAATAATAAAATATATATATATGCTTTGTGGGAAAGAAGATAGTGGAGATGGAATATATTATAATAAAAAGAAAGGAAAAGAGAGGGTGTAAAGTGAGAGAGATAGGGTGTAAAGTGATGAATACTGAACATGCATTTGAGTCAAACTAAACAGCTTCAGCAAAACCCACTACCATATGTCCATAGTCAAATACTGTATGGTACACCCCCATGAATACATCTCCAAGAATCCAAAGAGGACCACGAGGTGGAGGCACATCCAAAGCAATAAACCCACTGATACAGACAGTAGCAAGGCCCTCACCAGATTTCAGAACATACTGTTCAGGAGTGAGGGTGAAAGCTTTACTTCCCAATGTGACCGTAACATTTGGCATTTTCGACAAGATATGGCAGTCGACTGCTGATTCTCCCATTGGACTTGGCAAGCTCTCGCAAAGCTGATCCACATAACCAAACACAGTCTCCTTTGTTTCCTTATCTTTCAGCTCATTTTTCTGTGTGTAGCCTAGAAGGTAAACTACACTACCCAGCTCCAGATTTGGTTTATAGCAGGTTTTCAAGTAGTGAGGCTGCTGCCCCTGAGCATTTGAGTCTCCATCCATGGCATCTACACCCACTATTGTAAGGTCAAGAACAGAGCTGGTGATGAAAAACCTGTGAGGGAAAAGGCTAGCAGCGGCAACGTTCTGAAGGCGGATCTCGGCCGACTCAGAGGCGGCCACCGACGGGAGGTTGACGTGAGTGGTCAACAGCAGATTTCTGTGGATGAGGAAGCCGGTGTCGGACATTCCTCCACCGCCGCCGGAGATTCTCGCCATGGCCGGACCTTTGCCGGAAAAAATGGCAGCTTTCATTCTCTCAGACTTGCTTCCGCCATTGCAGAAACACCAAGATTCGCCCAAAACCCCCATCTCCTCAGTGCCTTGGCAAGCATAGTAAGAGTGCCGGATATGCGACCAAGCATGGATGAAGTTGTCAGAATGATTGAAGAGATCCGGCAATCTGACTAGTAGCAGAGTTGTGGTGGTTGAACTCAACATAGATGCAGATCGTCAAGTGAGTATGCGTAGAAAACTCCGGCGGAATAGGTTGAGGTCCGGCGGACGGCCAAGGCGAGGTTGCCGCCCGCCGGTGAAGCAAAAATACTAGGTTCTAAACCCGCTCTGATACCATGTAGAATTTCAATATATAGAGAAAGAGAATAATGTATTATTGATATCTTCTGTGTGTTTACAAGAGCTCTCTTTTATAGAGAGAAATGGACCGAAAGCATCCATTTAACTAATATGCACTAACAGCACTAACATTTAAATACACTAAAGCTAATTCCTTTACAGCAGCACTATCAGCATTATCATATATTATAGGCAGCACTAATAACTAATATATTATATATTCTAACAAGCCTAACGTCTCAACATAAGATTTTGATACTAGAGTTATGCATTAAAGGGTAATACCAAGCCAGAAAGGATAGTGGGTGTGACACCCCAAAATTTTGGAACATCGAGGGAAATTAAATTAACAAAGTAACTTACTAAAAGCTTGACATTTTAAGTGGAAATTTCAACTCTCATACAACCAAAAGTTCAATCAACACAAAATAGAAACTTAAAATGTCCAAGTACAACATTAAACAAAATCATAAAATCCTTAATTGTTAATACATAAGATAATAAAATTTATTCCATTCTAGTCATGGCTTCAAGTCAGTCAAGGCTTTACGTTAGCATCGTCTCCATTTTTAGCTTCCATTCCTTCCTCGTCAAAATCTAGCATAAAACGCCATGACAACAGAAATATATGCCATGAGCTGATAAGCACAAAAAGAAAACACAACAAACTCAACTTTTTTTTTTTGAAAGAAAAATAAGAGATTATGAGCATGATACAACAATATAACTGCAAACATAAATTACATCCAATAAAATAAGTTCAACAATTTTAATAAATTGACACTCAAAATCTCACCAAAGATATTTAACTTACAAACCACTAAGCCATGGTCACGGTTAATTTGAACTTCTCCTTAGTTAAATAATTGAGTGTTACAAACTATGGCTACTAGGGATGCCCACGCCCAGAGTTACATACCCAAATAGTGGCATCCATGGTCTGCTCTAAGGGAACGGTCTGCCAGGGGTATGTATCCTCTCGGTGTGCCATCTGCACATCCAACCTTATTCCAAAACCGAATAGCAATAAAGGTTCAAATAAGTCTCGTGCCATCTTAGGGTTTTGTGACACGAATTACGTAAGAATTCTCAAAATTAGGGCTTACCCTGATCAACCGATATTAACCGTCAATCATTAATTTCGTACATTTCATTGATCATTTTAGTTATTTTCCATAATAATCATTTATGTATGTGTTAATATATATATTTTTTAAATTGTAATAAAATGATATAACATCGATGGTGATCTAATTTTGTATTTATCAAATATTAACACATACGTTCTGCAATAATCAATGACTGTACATATTATTGTAAACAGTTAAATCAAGCCATAATGTGAAATAATAATTTTAAATACTAAAACAAATCACAACATCACACATGCATGAACTACTAATTTACAAGATTCAATTAAATAGACTAGCACAACACTTATTTTTAATTCTAATAAATAATTGAAGTTGTAATCTTGGTTCTTTTAATATTATGTCCAGAATTTTCAGAACTTAAATTTCATAGTTAAAATTACAAATAAATTATTTGGACCATTGTAAAATTCATGTAATTATCAGGAATGTTCTATCAACAAGTTATGGTCATTTTTCAAAAGAGTTTTCCTAAAATAAATTATAAATAATTCTGTAAAATTACAAGAAGTTATATGATACAGAATCGTCACGCTTTCTTAAAATAATTTCACACCAAAATTTATAAATCAAATCCATAATCTAAAAATTGATGTTGAAACTAGACTTCTCAAATTTTATTTTTAACTCAAACAATGCCAAATTTGGTCTAATATAGGATTTTTAGTGATTTTTAAACATAAAGTAGAATCTGTCTAAAAATTCAGATTTAATTAAAATTTCGTATAAATTCGTACAAAACTAAAGTAATTGATACAAAAAATTTTGAATGATCTAGGCATCATTCTTAAGTCTAAAATTTCGTACAAAATTCTGGCAGATTTAAGAACTATGTGATCAAACCAAATAAAATCTTGAATCATCTATTAAATATCACAAATAACACATGCAAGCCTAAATCCAAGATTATATCATGATTTTAATACTACTAATATATAAACAATCTTTAAACATCTAATATATATCACAAATTCACATGCAACTACAAACAAAGCTCTATCAAGATTTTTTAGCCTTACTAGTATTTTAATATAATCTGAAATTGAAGAGAAGAATGAGATGGTTTTGAGGGTTTTCCTACTTAGCAATGAGATTGAAATGAGGTGGTGAAATGATAGGAAAATGCTAGCTTTTCTTCTTCTTCTCTTCTTGTATCCTTCTTCCTTACTTCCTTTCTTGCTAACACAGTTTTTTTGTACTTTGCTCTCTCCCTGATCAGTTAAGGAGAGTTGCATGCATATATAGACTCATAAACTCAGCCACCTATTCCCCTTCAATATGTTGAATTATCACAAATCCTGACTTCAATCATAACCTATCTAATAGGTTCCATGCAGGTGAACAAGTGGTGAGGTGAGTAACTCTCACCAGCCACCTAATGCAATAAATATATATATATATATTTTTTGAATTGAATGATAAATTTGTATGATTGTGTATTTGTGTGATTTTCTTAAAATCAATTAATCCAAGTTTTTAACGAAGGTATTTAGCTAGGGTAATTACTAAGTTGAATCATTGTCAAAAATAATTACAGACGACAAATTGAATACTCACAAAATTATTATTCCTAACAATATTTTTGTTAGTGACTAAATTAGAATATTTTTTAACTAATTTATACAATATTAAATTTATTAAGTAGTTTAGATAAGATTAATTTATTATTCACATCCTATAATGCATTTATAAAAATAATTAAATACGAGTTCTTACAGTGCGTACCGTAGAACGAGATGGTGGAACCTAGAAGGGGATAAACTAGAATAAGAATAGAATGGATGAAGAATGTACTTGGGATTTGGAAGATGATACTAACACTATGTGGATTTCGATGGCTTGTATGAGGAGAATCTCAAGAGAAGTCCTGGGAGAATCGAAAGGAAAGGGACCCAACTCTAAGGAAACTTGGTGGTGGAAGGATGAGGTTCAAGCAGTAGTAAGACGAAAAAGGAGTAATTTAAAAAGTGGCTAAATGATAGAACTAAGGAAAACTTTAAGAGTTACAAATTAGCAAATAAGAAGCTCAAAAAACAGTGAGAGATGCTAAGTTGAAAACCTACAACAACCTCTATACTAGACTAGATAGTAAGGAGGGAAAGAAGAGAATCTACAAACTTGCTATGATAAGGGAGAGGAAAACAAGAGATTTTACTCAGGTTACGTGCATCAAGAGTGAGGATTCTAAGTTGTTGGTGAAGGATGAAGAGATTAAGGAGAGGTGGAAGAACTATTTTGAGAAGTTGTTAAATGAGGAACATGTAAGAAGCTCAAAAGGGGAGAAAGTTATCGGTAACAAGAAAAATTAAGACTACGGGTTCTATCGCATGATAAGAAACTTTGAAGTGGAGATTGCACTTAAGAAGATGAAATCGAATAAGGCTTTAGGACTCGATGATATCCCTATTGAAGCTTGGCAATGCTTGTGTAAGAAGGGGATTGCTTGGTTGACTAGGCTATTTAGCAAGATTTTATTGACTAGGAAAATGCCAAAGTAGTGGAGGAAGAGTATTTTAGTATCAATCTATAAGAATAAAGGAGATATATGAAATTGCAACAACTATATAGGAATCAGGTTGATGTCTTATATAATAAAAGTATAGGAGAGGGTGATGGAACGTTAATTGCGAGATATAACAAAGGTGTTAGAGAATCAATTTGGATTTATGCCCGGTAGATCAACGATGGAAGCAATCTATCTTCTGAGGAGAGTAATAGAAAAGTATAGAAAGAATAAAAGAGATATTCATATGGTTTTTATCGATCTTGAGAAAGCATATGATTAAGTGCTTCAGGATATAATTTGGTGGGTGTTAGAGAAGAAAGACGTGACGAAAGGCTACATTGATGTGATTAGGGATATGTATGAAGGTGTGGTGACTACTATTAGATCGTTGAAAGACAAGTGAATTTCCAATTACTGTAAGTCCTTATCTTTTTGCTTTACTTATGGATGAGTTCATAAGAAATATTCAAGATGATGTGCCATGGTGTATGTTTTTTGTAGATGATATCGTGTTAGTTGATAATACAAGAGAAGGAGTTAACACCTATGAAGCATAAGTGCGGGTACAGATACTGGTACGGGTACGATACGAGTACGCCGATATAGAAAGAACTAAAAAATTAGGATACAGGTAGTGTTAGGATACGTCAATAAATTATTATTATTATTATTATTATTACTATTATTATTATTATTATTTTGTAATTTATAGTTTGAGATTCAATCTAGAAATCAAAGCTCAACACCAAAATTAAAAGAAGAAATTACAAAACCAAAAGAGAAATCATAGTTCAACAATGCCAATACCAATACCAATACCAATACCAATACCAATACCAATACCAAAACAAACTCTATAAGCTATTTTAATGCTATTAAATAGGAAAATTACAAAATAAAGTTTCATTCAAAAAGCAAGCTAAGTAAAATTGGAAGACTTGAAACTTCAATTTTCACTTTCATCAATTTCATCATTGAATAATACGTCTTTTAATTCTAGCATGTCAAATAAAGGATTTGCAATTTTAAGTAAATCTAGACTCGCTAATAAATTAAACGTATCTCCACTAAAGTCCCATAGCTTGGTGTACTCTCGATGTACCAATCTTGTACCCATGAAATACCTATGGAGTACCCAACTGCCAAAGAATGTATAAAAAGTATCTGGTATGCATTTTGAGTACCAGGTACGCATACAGTCCTATCGGTACGAGTACCAGTACCTGGTAAGTACCTGACAACATTTTCGAAGTACCCATGCTTCATATGTTAACACTAAGTTGGAGACTTTGAGAGAAGCACTTCAATTTAAAGGATTTAGGATAAGCAGAACTAAGACCGAGTACATAGAGTGTAATTTTAGTAACAGTGAAAATGGAAACAGAGAAGAAGTGAAGATTGAGAAGTAAGAACTACCTAAGAGTGAACGTTTCCGTTGTTTAGGCTCAATTATGACAACAGATGGAGAGATTGGAGAAGATGTGATCCATAGAATTAAGGCAAGTTGGCCTAAGTGGAGGAGTGTGTCTGGGGTACTGTATGATAAATGAACACCCACTAGACTAAAAGGAAAGTTCTATTACGACAGCTATTTGACTAGCAATGTTATATGGGACAAAATGTTGGGCAACTAACAAGCAACATGTAGATAAGATGAGTGTTGCGGATATGAGAATGTTAAGGTAGATTGTGTGGCAAGACTAGAAAAGATAGAGTTAGGAATGAATATATTCGTGAATCGGTAGGAGTAACACCGATAGAAGATAAGTTGAAAGAGAATAAATTGAAATGGTTTGGTCATATACAACGGAGACTAACAGAAGCAATAGTAAGGAGATGCAATATAGTTACGGTAGATGGAAATGCTAGGAAAAGGGGCAGACCTAGATTGACGTGGGATAGTGTAGTAAATAGATATGAACCTCTTTACATTGACTAACCAAATAGCCCTTGATAGAGCCGAATGGAGAAGAATGATTCATGTAGCCGACCCCAATTTGATGGGATTTAAGGTTTGGGTGGTTTGGCTTTATGGTAACATGATGCATCAATTTGTTCAGGATTAATATATCTGAATTAGGAATTATCCATGTAAAACCCCATGTTGATTCTAGTGAACAAGAAATGTGCTTCTCCCTTTCTTTGTTAGAGACACCCATCACTTCGTGTTTAAAAATTCAGAAGTTCAATATTTGTTGTGTCCAAAGTGCTATATATTTTTTGGGAAAACCATAGTTTTTAGTGGATGACATTGCCAAAAAGTCTTTATATTGTTAAATCTTGGAAAGGTTCTTTGATGGGATTGGCCCACATGGCAAGGCTTGATGTATCTGTTTACCCGCCAACATCAGTTATCAAAGCACCATGAAGTTTAAAAATTCCAATTTTCTTTCCCACATGCTATGTTTGGATCTTGGATTTGTTCAAGACAAATTAAATTAGTTGTATGATTGTATCTATTTATTAATGAAATAAAAAATTGGTTTTTTGAGAAATTTAATTTTTTTGTCTTATCACATCAGTCTTACTAAACAAAAGTAGAGAATTTAGTTTTTATTTCCCTTTCCTTTAACAGATACAAGAAAATAAACCAAGCTTAGGGAATATCTGTATGGAAAATACTTTAACATAATACATTGTCACATTGGATTCAAATAAGAACATTACATTTTATTTTTTTTTTTTATTTTTTATAAATAACAAATAAGAACATAACATGACAATTGGGAAATGTTATCATGTTCTGGAACTTAAAAAATATTTTGGATGAAATCTACCGATAAGACCACTGATGGACTTAAAGTAGTCTCTTGGGTGTTTTATGTTGCAGGAATTATCTCCAGTACTGTTTACATTGATGAAGAGCACAGAACCATTTTTAGATGAATACTACCTCACTGATCTGGAAGGGACAATGAAAGAAGCTGGTTTTGTGAATGTGCGAACAATTCTCACTGACCCAAGACACAGGACCATGACTGGGACAGTCCCATATTAACAGGTGACCTTTTTTATCCTCTGGCTGGAAGCTCTGTTAGCTCCTGTGAACCATTGTAGCTGCAGAGGAAAATGAAGTTGTTCCCTCATCGCACTTCTCTAAACAACCCATAAAAATATAAAATAAAAAACCATGGTAAAATGAAATTTCATTGTCTTAGTCTTACATGTTTGTGTTTGATACATTTCTTTGATAATGTGTTTGATTCAATTTTATCAGTTTTTGTATTGTCTGAGAGTACATGCTTGTACCGACAAATTCACTTTAGGCTGCATGTTGTAACTTGTAAACCTTGTTCAGCTGCATCCTTCATGGAGAATGAATTGTAGTGGCAACCAAATTTTTCTGTCCATATATGTATAGTGTGTGTGTGTGCGCGCGCGCGTGTGCGAGAGAGAGATTTTTTTAATGTTTTTTGAGAAATATTTCACTCTGCAAATGTCGCTGCTTAGCATGATAAGTATGCCATGGGGATGCAAGTCATGCAACAATAACTTCAGCACACAATTTTTATTGCACTGCATTATTGCATGAACGTTATTGGTTTGAGTAATTGGGAGTGCAACATCCAATTTGTAAGCAGAGGGGTTAATAATGGAGGTTGTTTAGCAGAAAAGTCAATGAGTGTGCAGTTCATTTAGTTTGTGATACTCTGCAAGGATGCATGGAATTTAAAGATTCCAAACATGCCCCTTCAACATTGATGCAGCAACAGCTGCTGCTTGCTAAGGATGCCACAGATTGATTTGGAGTCATTGCCACCTAGTTTGTTTTGTTGTTTTTGTTTTGTTTTGTTTGCTTTAAGCCTATGAAAGAGACTCCAAAATATAACTTCATATCTACACATTTATGGGTTATATGATATACATAGAGGGATGAATAGTTGAGATCATAAGAGTAAGGATAATACTTGATAGCTCGAAAATAACTGGCTACGTAGCTCAAACCAAATTTGTTTTGTTGTTGTTGTTGTTGTTGTTTTTTTTTTTTTTTCCTAGTGGATCTAGATCTGAAGATGAAGGGGGGGGGTTAATTTGTTGGCTGTTGATGATGATGTTGATGAAGTTGATGATGATGATGTGTTGACGAATGTGCTCACCAGCTGCTCCTTGTTCTATTTTCTTCTTCTTCATCTTCATCTTCAAAACAGCGAGAAAGAAAGGAGGGGGAAAAAAAAAAAAATTTCCAAAATGACATCATTTTGGATTCGGGCCAATTTCGAGTTCGGAAATTTCGAGCTACATAGCAGAACCGTTAGAGTAATACATGTGGTGATCAGAGTTGTTAATACAGTACCATACCGGCCGGTACTTACCATACCAGTCAAAAAAAGGGGAACTGCATGCCATATTTCTGTATTGCCAGACTTGCAGCCCAGTTTTGGCGATTCCAGAAAATTTCAGCTGGAAAGTACAAATTCGTGGGATTCACCGGTACTAGAAATTAAGAAACCTTAATAGTTTTTACTCTTTCCACTATTGTCTAAAGAGTGACTATGCCCTAGACTTAATTTTTCAGTTCTCCAGGGAAGGTCCATCGAAGACTGTTTGCTCACTGCTCTCTTAGATTTGAAATTGAGTGATTGTTGATTGCTCACTGTTCTCGTTTCTGTTCTTTGAACATCCAGAAAACAGACAGGATTCTCTCTCTATATATGTGTGTTTCAATTTGGCTATGATATGTATGTACTTTGATTATATCTTTCTGGGTTTGACTATGAATGTGTTGTATGAATTGCCCTTTGGATCTCTGACTGTTTGTTTAAAATTTGTTTCTTTGACTTCCTTAACTTGTCTTTTTTTATTTTATTTTATTTTATTTTTATTTTTTTTGAGAAACCTTTAACTTGTCTTTATGTGTACTAGGTATTTGACCAAATGCCATAAACAGTTTTGTTGCTTTATATTTTGTTGTCTTGGGTTAGTTAATGATGCTATTAACAAACACAGGAGCTTTAAAGCATTTCTTTGGACTTTATAAATTGAAATTCATTATTGGGTTAATTGTCAAGATGCAATTTGCAAACAAAATTTCTTTGAAATTGTATAATTTTTTTCTTTTAAACCTAAGATTAATGTTCTGTTCTGTTTTTATTTTTTATTTTTTATTTTTTATTTTTTTAAACTTGTGTTGTTGATGTAGTAGATATGGAAATGCTTTGAAGTGTATAAATTTGTATTTCATGATATTGTGATAATAGACAATACTTTGTTTGCTTTTACACTGATATAGATAATATTTACAATTGTCCATCATGGATCAAATCACTATGAATAATTTTGGTTGAATCTTAAAATTATATATACTCGTTTGAATCTAGACAGAAGAAAGCGTATGCATTTTTAAAATAGAGATTTGTACTGCATTTTAAAAATTTGCAGGTTATCTTTATATACTTTCTTTTTGTTTATATTATATTTTATTAATTGTAATATTTTATATCGTACTTTAAGAACTAAGGTATAGTGTCAAAATTCTAAACAAGAACCACTTTTGTTGATTTTATTTTTTAAATTTGTTTTTTAGTTTTTGATTTTTTTCATATTTTCTCAGTTTTGGTGATTAAAGATATCAAAATTTCTTCATATTTTATATTTAAATTATACTTTAACATGAAAAATCTAATATATAATAGTCTAAATAGAATTAAAAAGTAAAATATTAGTTAAACATGTACTGATTTATTATTATTATTATTATTATTAACATTTTTTTTCCAAAAAGAATATATAACAAATTATTTTCCAAGTGTATTTAGATTAAGTGAACCTAAATTTAAAAGTAAAATTAAAAAATAAAAAAGTATTAAATTAAGTAAATCTAAAAATAAAATAAAATGGTTATTAAAAAATAAAAAAACAATGTCAAAATCAAAAAACAAGAAAATCAAAATTTTCAAAACAAAAGCTTGAAAAAATAAATCAAACCAAACATTATAAACTTCTCTTTTTTAATCTTTCTTCACTAATCTCTAATTTTATACAAATTATTAACAAATTCTTTTACAATTTTCATGTGAATTTAATAATCTAATTAAAAAATGGTGCATACACACAAAAATGTAACACTACATTTATATTATGACCAACTATTTAATTATGAATAATTAACTTCTTATTTTTACCTGTATTATATTGTTGCAAAAGATTTTACATATTATTTTTGTGATATCTTATATATGTCAATGTCTACATATATAAATATATATATATATATGTAAATTTGTATATGTTATTGTATTCATACATTGACAATCTGTAATGCTATATTATCATCGGATACTTTAATTTTCTAACATTTATCGCTTTAATAATATAATTATATTTGTTAGGAAAAAACTGCGGATTTGTGTATTGTTCTCCTATCAACTTATCTTCAATACATATATACATACATGTCATACAAACAAGTGTCTACAATAAACAATTTCAATAATGAACCAAGACTTTGCAAAATACTTCCATTACGACAATAATTGTACTTTTTTCCCTCACTGAAAAAATCACATTATTGAGGAAAAATGAATTTTGAAATTCATAATAATATGATATCACCTCAAACTCTTACTTATCACAATATTTTTATTATAATGAGTTACAATATTGAGCAAGAAGAAAAACAAGAACATAGTTAAACAAAAAAAAAAAAAAAAAATCTATTACAACATACCCTTTCAAGTAAAGTTAGATGAGCTAAAGCAGGAATTGCCCTATCTGTTGTGAAGTTCTTTTTTTTTTTTTTTTTTTTTTAAAAAACAATATACCTTGTATGAGCGCAAAATAATCTTTATCATATAATCATGTTGTTCAAGCTTGCGCTCCTCCAAACGTTGTTGTAACACCTGAAACCACAAACATGAACTGGCCGGCGAGTGTGTGCCGAAAACCCCTTCGATGCCTAACTTAGCAAATAGACTAAGGATGTAAAAGCTCTGTGAATTCGAGAGTAATAATTGCAATACCTGATATTAGAGTTTGGTTTGAGCTTTTGTAAGTTCTACATGGCATAATCCTACTAGGACGCCAACTCTCCTTTGTAGAGTCCTCCTAGGAATCACATTCCTAAAGGATAATACTTATCCTTTGACTCCCCCCTTACTGCAAGCCAAATGAGATGGTTCAACTCTTTACACGGCTTCCAGCCGAGCCACCGAACTACTTGACTCTGTCCACCACTAACTTAGCTGTAGACACACAGCACCGTGCATAGCTTGTTCGGTGCTCTATCTTGATGACGCTACACGGCTCTTTCCCTAGCTCAGTCGAAGTTTCACTCTCAATCTATTTGACCGCCTTCTCTTGTAGGTTGGTCAAAGCATTGACCGCCACTAGGAAGTAGTTAGAACCAAGTATATGGACATTTTGGTAGTTCGATCAAACTTCTTTGATCGACTCCATTCACAATTCGGCCAAAGCTAAGTTCTTCTCAAAACATGGCTCAGCCTAACTCGTAGCCCAAGCCTCAAAGTCACTTCCATCTAGCTCGACCCAATTTGGCTACGCAAATTACCCTCTCAATTGCCCATTAATTCCATCTACAGCGCATGATAGAGATTACAAACTACAGCCGAGCTAATATACTCATTCCTGCCAAGCTAGTCAATCTTGTTCTGTCAAGGCTCTAGTTCGGTTCAATGGAGGTCCTTGTATTCGTACAACATGTTCACCAACCATGTTGACACGATGTCCTTTCTAGGACACGTGGCTATCCCTTATTGTGTTTGTATCACTGTTCCAGCCATCACGCACAGATTTTCAAATTTCAAATCAACGCGCCCTTTTCCATTCAATATATATATAAACGATACATATACCATTCAGCCTCCACTGTTCATCTTCTCAAGCCAACAAGACCCTAAGAACCAGAGCTCCATCTCACCATTTTCTTGCGTTCGAGCCCAGATCGAAGTATTCTCACTACCACACCAGATTCGCTATTGCTAAAGGACCATCCTTTCCAACTAGGACCTAAGCCAACACCCAAATTTGTAAGTTCTTTGAACTCTTCAACATTTTTCTGTGCCTTCTCTACATTTTGTCACTGCTATTTATACTGTTCTTTACATTTTTGGCATTTTCTTACTGTTATGGTACTATTCACATCCACGAACAGCACCAAAGCACTTACATTCAATAAAACCTGCATAAAACCATTCCTAGAAATGAACTAGGACTTCAAATGACCCATAAAACTCCGTACTCTGGGATGAACACCAAACGACTTGGGACAAACTAGACAAAAACTATAAGCTTGATCCAAAATCACACTAGAACTGAGAAAACCTTGTGTTTGTGGTATATTTAGGAAACCAACCGAGCTAACGATCGAGCTAAAAAAACATTGTCTATAACCTGAACTGGGCTAAGACCTTGCCCTTTAGTCCAGTCGAGCTAAAACCTCGCTCGTTTATTCCCACCGAGCTAAGTCCTTGCTCATATTTTGGAACCGAGCTAAAATCTTACTCACACTCCAAACCGAATGAATCCTTGCACGTTCATGTCCCAAACCCGAGCTAGCATAGCTCAACACACCCAGCTGAACGACTAAGCTAAAAACAATGTTCTACACGTTTTTTCAACTGAGCAACTTGCTTAAAGCTTTGTTACACTACACAATCTACACTGTTGTTTTAGCTCGGTCAATCACTTGAGCATAACACAATTCATTTTCGACTGTGCAGACTCAACTAGGCTTTGTCAGGCACACCTTCACAATTGCCCCCTTGGCGACACCATTCATCCGAACAAACACACACCAATTTGCAGCCGCACTGTGAAGTCGAGCGAACCTGCTAAGTTATTAACTTAAGAACAACTCCCATGGGCAAGTATCTCTTCATGGTGAGCTCCCCTGGCGCCATAGTCGAATTTCATAAAAGATTACAACATTCGAGAGGATGTACACTTTAAATTAGCCCAACAGGACATACTGCCTTGGGACCGAAAAAGGGTTTTACCCCTTCACCATGATATCCATAGTGGAGGGAGGACTACGTTTCCCAGTCCAACCCTTAATGTGTGAATTCCTTAGGCAAACCAAACTTTACCCAACATAACTCTCCACAAACACCTACTGAATAATAAATGGTATAGCCGAGCTACATCGATGCCTAGGCCTCAATTTAGGCTTGGCTGAGCTATTCCACCAATACTCCATTGGCCAAACAGATGATGGCTAGTGCTATTATCTGAAAGTAAAAAGAGGCCACGAGAAGATCGTCAAAAGAACGTCGAACAAATAGTTGCATGATGACAATTTCTTGTGGATCTCTGGTAACTATGAAGACATTGAGGCCCCAGTGTCGGGCTAGTACATAAATCACAAGAAAGGATCAGCCAATATGGGTAGTTGTGGTCTTCCTTTTTCTTGATAGCACGATTTTTCCCTTTTTTTGCAAAGAATTTGTTTACCTTAGACCGCAATAACACTTGCATTTTTCCCTGACAGATTTGGACGCGCTGAATGAAAGGTATGCCTATGCAAACCAAGATGCTCTCAGCGCCATTCTGACCTACTCAACTTCGAGCCGACCTACGGGTTATAGCGGCAAATGGAAAAGTAAGGTTACAAACTTCCTTTTAGAGACTTCGCCTAAACCTAATCCAAATTTCCTAAAATCAACCTCATTTCTTTGACCGAAGAACAAGATATGGCTGAGAAAAGAGCACTGAGGCCCCTCATCACCGAACAAGCTTCTTATGCACCTACGAGTGCTGAGAACCGAGCAGCAGCCCGCCTAGCCAAGGAGGGCAAGCCGTTGTTACTCTTCTAACTACTAGGGCTTCTTCATCTTAGCCTAGCAAAAGGGCCCGAGCTACGCCCACCGAGCATCATTTGGTGGACCAAGAAGAGACCGAACAACGAATTGTCAAGCAGTTTGACTTGGATGCTCCATTAGAGGGAAGCCGAAACGAGCGGGTTAACCCCTCTACCCTCCCGATGTGGGCACCGGTCTTGACTTACAAGGGCTGAGCTATGACCATATCAGATTTGGTTTGTGCTAACAAGGACCACAATTGGCCTTCAATCTATCCAAGAGTCTCTACTTTCCTGCTGAAATGGAGAAACATGAGCAATTCACCGACATGAAAGCCCATCAGGTCGGCCACTAAGTCCTTGGTGCTGGTGAGTTCAGTCTCTAGTTTTTTTTCGTTTAACCTTAAACTATTTGCTTAGTTTTCAGACATTCAAACGTGTTTTGCAGGCCGTGTAGAAGAATCAAGTGGCGCATCAGCATGTAATTGACTTGAGGAAGATTGCCAAAGCAACCATTTTTGATAATAACACGAAAGACACCGAGCTAAAGATAGAACTGGCCAAGATAAGTACCGAGCAAGACCAAACTGGCCGAACAAGTTCACACGGCCGATGAAAACAAGCAGAAGACCCTGGCAGACAAGAAGAACAGATACTTGCACAAGCTAAAGAAGCTCAAGGACGCCAAAGATGTTGAGATAAAGGCACTGGAAAAGCAAGTAGAAGATGCCAAGGGACCATGGCTATGCTAACGGTGAAAAGGCTTATGTTCAGCAGTGCGAGGCCGCCAAGGACATCTTCTTCAAGTGCGGTTGGAAGGCGACGACCGAGAAGTTAGGCTAGGCCACAGATTCTGAAATCTTCATGAACCCTTCTTCTCACTTTATTTCGAGTTACATGACGACGTACGCCAATGCCATGCAACAAAAGTTGCTTGGGCAAGAAGAGGAGGAGAGCCTAACTGCCAACACCACCCCAACCTTGCTAGCCGTTGCTTTAGCATGGCAGGCAGATGGTTCAATTTGGTAGGAGATTTCCAACCAGACTTAGTCGAGCATCACCACTGAAGAGGACATCACCGATCTGACTGTTGAAGATGGTGCTGGTGTCGTGCTGATTAAGGGTGAAATCGGTGCCACCACCGAGCTGGATGACCTTGTGATCTAACCAAGATATGACTTTGCTTTCACTTTTGCTTTTTCTTTCTGTTTTCCTCTTGTTGTAACCGGGGCTATTTGCCCCTCTATTGTAATCAACCTTTTCATTAATGAAAATTCTATAACTTTATGCTCACCTAGTTTGTTTTTATGCTTCAATTAAGCTTGAATGCCAACTTTACCGAGCTAACTAGTTCGGTCAAAAACTTCCAAAAAGTTGGTCAATCCTACTAACCTACTTTGTCGAGCTTGACCAACTGGGGCAAAGATTTTCCAAGTTGGTCAATTCTGCCAGCCTATTTTGTTAAGCTAACCAACCGGGCAAAGATTTTCTAAAGTTGGTGAATCATGCCAACCTACTTTGTCGAGCTAACTAGTCGAGCAAAGATTTTCCAAAAAGTTCAAAACGAAATAGCACAAGCACATTGTAAAACTACAACGAGGCAAAGTTTGAAAAAGAAAATTATCTACTTATTTTATTAATGCCAAGCAAAAAGAAATAAAAAAATTACAAGTGCTGAAACTAAAAATAAAACAACTTTAAGTTGGTCATGTTCCATCGTCTTGGAATAGCTTGACCATCCATATCTTCCAAGTGGGAAGCTCACTTTCCCGCCAACCCCACCACTCTGTATGGTCCTTCCCAATTGGGCCCTGATTTGTCATCACCAGGCACCAAAGTGTTCCCCATGACTTTGCGTAGAACCCCATCTCCTACCTTGAATTACCTTGGGTGCAGTATCTTATTATACTTTCGGGACAGCTCTTGCTGATGTAAAGAAATGTGAATCAAAGCCCTCTCCCTTTGTTCTTCTACAAGGTCAAGTTCCAAGGTGATTGCTTCTCTATTCAAATCTGGGTCAAAGTTCTCACTTCTGATAGTGGGAAGGCCAACTTCCAAATGGATGACTGCTTCCATGCTATAGGCTAAGGAAAATGGCGTTTCCCCAGTAGACTGCCTTGGGGTAGTTCAGTAGCCCCCTAAGACACGGGGGAGTTCTTCAACCCACTTTCCTTTTGTCTTTTCCAATCGTTTCTTTAAGCCATCCAAGATCACTTTGTTCAATGCTTCGGCTTGGCCATTGGCCTAAGGGTATGCCGATGTGGAGTTGTAGAACTCTATTGTGATAACCTCGTTCTGTGTTATACTGTTAATCCTTAATTATACTTGTGATTATGTGTTTAATGTGAGTTTGGATTGTAATCATGTGATTATGTGTATTTTTGAATTCATCTCTGTCCATTGTAGAGAAATTTGTTCAGTATTCTATTATAAACTGAAATTGAGGGTCGTAGAAGCGACAGAGACTAAAATTGATTATACATTGTGATTAGTAGAATTTTTAGAGCCTATGGTGAAATTTAATTAAAATTTGATTCAGAGTGAATTAATTAAATTAATTAAGCCTTCAATTAATGAAACTAAGCCTTGATTAATTAGCTTAAGTTTGGATTAGTGAATTAAGTTAATGAAGCCTATATATATGCTAATTAAGGGGCTTAACTCATATTTTGAGCTCAAAAATCTACCAATAGAGCTTTAGAAAGAGAGAACACTTGACTTAGAGAGAGAACAAGAAAAATTGAAGATGACTTGGAGAATTAAACTAAGATACACTTGAATTCACACACTAGATATGAAATTCTCCCTTAACCTTCTAGATAAAAACATGTAAAAGTTGAATTCATCTAGTTTTTGAGTTTATTTGCATGAAATTATACAATAGAGGCATGAATCACCTTGAATTGGAGGAATTGAGTTGAAATATGTACACGCATACATGATCCTTCATTTTTTTGCTAAGATTTCTTGAATTTCATACATGCATGAGGTCTAGAAAACGATGACCTGAAGATTTTTCATGGTTTTATACATTTCATGCCATCTTGTTGTGTTTTGAAAATAAGAACATTCAAGTTAAGACATGCATGGTTTATAACTTTAAGTTTGAGTTCAAATTTGGGAAATGGACCATGATTTTGGACAATTGGTTCTAAAATGTTTAACTTTAACTATGTTTTCATGTTCTAAAATGTGTTTTTCCATGTTTTTGCATCAACCATGCAAAGTTTGAAGGTGTCTAAATTCAAGGGACTGAAGCAAGGCAATATGACTGTGATTGAATATGAGGCCAAGTTTACTGAATTAGCTAGGTTTGCTCCACATATGGTCAACACTGACTATAAAAAGGTGAGAAAGTTTGAGGGTGGGTCTCCGCAATGATATTTTGGAAAGCGTTAACGTATTGAAACTGCCCCACTTATGTTAACATGCTAGATCGAGCTTTAATGTCAGAAACTAATATGGCCAATCAGAGTAAACCACCAGCTGATTGGAAAAGTAAAAGGAAGGACTTTTTCTCAAAGAAGAGATTGTCGAAAAAGCAGAATACGGGATTCTCAAGTAATTCAAGCTTCACTAGAGATACTGCACCAACATGTAATCAGTGTGGTAAGAAACATCATAGGGTTTGCTACCGTATTTTCAGTGCTTTTTTCAAATGTGGTGAAATGGGACATATGGCAAGGGATTGCACCCAAACTGAGCCACAAAGAAGTGGGAAACAACTGCTAGTTCGATCGGATTTATCCCAAAATCGGGGAACACTAAAAGGCCTGCTACTACCAGAGACACAATGAGACAGGAGAGAGTCTTTGCACATGTCCCAAGTTACACACGAAATATGGAAACTGTCGTCTCAGGTACTATCTCTATATGCAATCAAGATGGTTTTGTGTTAATTGATTCCGGATCAACGCATTCCTTTGTGTCTACTATATTTGCATCTAGATTGACTAGATCCCTAGAATCATTGCCATATTTGTTATGTGTATCTGCTCCATCTGGGAAATTTGTATTGTGTACATTTGTGTATCGTGTTTGGTGATATGCGAATTGGTAGTGCTATCTTGTATGTGGATTGGTTACCCCTTGGACATTAGGCACTTTGATGTAATTATGGGTATGGATTGGTTGTCTAAATACTATGCCACTATCAACTGTGTGACAAAACAAGTTGTGTTTAGACCACCAAGACATGATGAATTTGAATTTGTGGGTAGTGGGGTAGTGCCTCCACCTTATCTGATTTCAACGATGTAAACTGCTTAGGAAGGGGTATCAGGGTTACTTGTGTAGTATCTTGACTGAACAATCTGTGAATGTTGAAATGGATAGTATTCCTATTGTTAGAGAATTTCTGGATGTATTTCCTGATGAACTGCCAGGGACATTGGTTGACAGAGAAATAGAGTTTACCATTGATGTTGTCCCAGGCACCCAACCTATCTCAAAAACCCCCTACAGAATGTCTACTGCTAAAATGAAAGAATTGAAAGAATAGGTGCAAGACTTGCTTGAAAAAGGGTTTATTCGACCAAGTACTTTGCCATGGGGTGCACCGGTGTTGTTTATAAAGAAGAAAGACGGGACTTTACGTTAGTGCATTGACTATCGGGAATTGAACAAGGTAACGATCAAAAACAAATATCCATTGCCCTGAATTGATGATATATTTGATCAGTTATAGGGTTCATAAGTATTTTCAAAAATCGATTTGAGATCCAGACACCACTAGTTGAAGGTGAAGACAGAAGATGTCGAGAAAATCGCATTCAGAACAAGGTATGGTCACTATGAATTTCTTGTTACACTATTTGGAGTGACTAATACACCTGCAGCATTTATGGACCTTATGAATTGGATTTTCAAAACTTACCTCAATGAATTTGTTGTGGTTTTCATTGATGATATTTTGATTTATTCGAAAAATAGTGTGGATCATGAACAACACCTAAGGACTATTTTGCAAACACTTAGAGAAAAGGAATTATTTACTAAACTAAAGAAATGTAAATTTTGGTTGGATGAGATTATTTTCTTAGGGCATGTCATCAACAGAGATGGGATTTCTGTAGACCTACAGAAGATAGATACAATTGTGAATTGGTCAAAATCAACGAATGTAACGGAAGTCCGTAGCTTCATGGGCTTAGTTGGGTACTACAAACGATTTATGAAGGACTTTTCAAAAATAGATGTTCCTCTTACCTAACATACACGCAAAGGACAACCATATGAGTGGAATAATGAAAGGGAATCTGCCTTCCAAGAACTGAAAATGAGATTGACTACTACACCAGTGTTAACATTGCCCACAGGTACGAAAAACTTTGTGATTTATAGTGATGCATCTTACAAGGGTCTGGGTTGTGTATTAATGCAGGAAGGAAAGATAATTGCTTATGCTTCTCGACAATTAAGACCACATGAAAAGAACTACCCAACACACGACTTAGAATTGGCCGCTATTGTATTTGTCTTGAAAATTTGGTGGCATTACTTATATAGGGCGAAATGTGAAGTTTACACAGATCACAAAAGTTTAAAGTACTTATTTACTCAGAAAAAATTGAATATGCGGCGGAGAAGATGGCTTGAACTAATAAAAGATTATGATCTTCAGATTCAATATTACCTAGGGAAAGCCAATACAATTGCTGATGCCTTGAGTAGAAAATCAACAGGAAACATGGCTTGTCTACTCACTAAACAAAATGAAATCTTGTAAGACTTTGAGAAATCCAAGATCGAAATAGTATTACATGAACAGGGTGGAATGATAGCCGCCATCTCAGCTGAACTGACAATTATTAATGAGATCAAACTGAAACAAAGAAAAGATGAGTTCCTCAAGAAAATAATAGATGAATTTGAAGCAAATTCGAGACTGGGGTATAGCGTTGAAAATGAAGTGTTCAAATTTCAAGATAGATTGTGTGTTTCGAATATTCCTGAATTAAATAACAGAATTATAGATAAAGTTCACAAGTCAATGTTTGCAATGCATCCGGGTAACAACAAAATGTATCAGGACTTGAAACAAAGCTACTAGTAGCCTAATATGAAACGGAAAATTGCAGAATATGTATCTAAATGTCTTTAGTGTCAGCAGGTTAAGGCTAAACACCAAAAACCGACAGGTCTACTTCAACCTCTCTCTATTCTAGAATGGAAGTGGGAGCACATAACCATGGACTTTGTCGTTGGCTTACCTCAGACAACTAGAGGTATGGACTCTATTTGGGTTACAGTTGATAAACTGACTAAATCTGCACATTTCTTGCATGTGAAAACTACTTATGATGCCTATAGATTAGCCACTATATATGTTAATGAAATTGTTTGCCTACATTGAGTTTTGATGTCTATTATGTCGGATAGGGATCCAAAATTTGTGTCTAGATTCTGGAAAAGCCTACAGATGCAATGGGGACATAACTGAGGTTTAGTACTGCATTCCATCCTCAAACAGATGGACAGTCGGAACGGACTATACAAACTCAAGAAGATATGCTCAGAATGTATGCCTTAGAATTTCAGGGGAGCTGAGAGACTTACTTACCATTGGCAGAATTTGCGTACAATAACAACTTCTACTCCAGTATTGGCATAGCACCGTATGAAGCCTTGTATGGTAGAAAATGTAGATCACCAATTTGTTGGACTGAAGTCGGAGATAGGGTTTTGCTTAGGCCTGAACTAGTGCAAATAACCATCGAAAAGATCAAAGTTGTTCAACAAAAACTCAAGACTACTTAGAGCCAACAAAAGAGTTACGTGGATGTTAGAAGAAGGCCTCTTTAGTATGAGATTGGTGATCATGTGTTCATCCGTGTAATTCCAATGAAAAGCAATCAAAATTTGGTAAAAAAAGGTAAGTTATCACCCCGTTATATTGGGTCATTTCAAATTCTAGAAAGACTTGGTCCAGTTGCTTACAAAGTTGCTTTACCACCGAGCATGGAGCAAATGCACAACGTATTCCACGTCTAAATGTTGAGGGGTTATCTCCAAGATCCGTTCCATGTAATTGACTATCACCGAATAGCCCTCAATGAAAATATGGAATACAAAGAATGGCCAGAACGAATCATTGACTGACAAGTAAAACAACTAAGAAACAAATCCATTCCAATGGTGAAAGCGGAATGGAAAGCACATTATGGAAGGGATGCCACATGGGAGAAAGAAGATGATATGCAACAACACTACCCACATTTGTTTCCAATAGAAGGTAACGCAAGTTTGGAGGACCAAACTCCCTAAAGAGAGGGAGATGTGATAACCCCATTCTGTGTTATACTATTAATCCTTAATTATACTTATGATTATGTGCTTAATGTGAATTTGGATGCTAATCATGTGATTATGTGTATTTTTGAATTCATATTTGTCCATTATAGAGAAATTTGTTCAGTATTCTATTATAAACTGAAATTAAGGGCCATAGAGGCGACAAAAACCAAAATTGATTACACCATTGTGATTAGCATAATTTTTAGAGCCTATAGTGAAATTTAATTAAAATTTGATTCAGACTGAATTAATTACATTAATTCAAATTAATTAGATTAATTCAAATTAATTAAGCCTTTAATTAATGAAATCAAGCCTTGATTAATTAGCTTAAGTTTGGATTAGTGAATTGAGTTAATGAAAACTATATATATGCTAATTAAGGGGCTTAACTCATATTTTGAGCTCAAAAATCTGCCAAAAGAGCTTTAGAGAGAGAGAACACTTGATTTAGAGAGAGAAGAAGGAGAATTGAAGGAGACTTGGAGGATTAAGCTAAGATACACTTGAATTCACACACTAGGTACAAAATTCTCCCTTAATCCTTGTAGATAAAACATGTAGAAGTTGAATTCATCTAGTTTTTGAGTTTATTTGCATGAAATTGTACAATAGAGACATGAATCACCTTGAATTGGAGGAATTGAGTTGAAATATGTACATGCATGCATGATCCTTCATTTTTGAGCTAAGATTTCTTGAATTTCATACATGCATGAGGTCTAGAAGACAAGACCTTGAAGGTTTTTCATGGTTTTATACATTTCATGTCATCTTGCTTTGTTTTGAAAAGAAGAACATTCCAGTTAAGACATGTATGGTTTATAACTTTGAGTTCAAATTTGGGAAATGGACCATGATTTTGGACAATTGGTTCTAAAATGTTTTACTTTAACTATGTTTTCACGTTCTAAAATGTTTTTCCATGTTTTTGTATTAACCATGCAAAGTTTGAACCATTGAATTACAAGTTTGAGCTTCAAACACAATTTTGGAAATTTCATAATTCGGCCAGTTTGCTCGAGCGAAGAAAATGTTGCTCAAGCATAAAAACCAAGCTCCCAAAAGTTTTACAGAAAATTGCACGGTGGCTCGAGCAGCAAAATTTGCGCTTGAGCGAACCCTGTTTTGCACTACTCATGGCTTAAGCGACAGAAAGTTGGCTCGAGCCTAAAAATCAAGCAACCAGTATTTTTGCAGAGCTTTGCAAACCGCTAGAGAGACTGAAGTGGCGCTCGAGCGAAGGGCCCTGTTTCAGGAACTTTTGAAAAGTTGTTTTATGTTTCAATTTTCGTTCTCTTTCATTTCTGAGCATTCTTAGGCACACATTGAGCATCCTAAATGAATTAAAGAACACGAAAGAAGCGTAAGAAATTAAGAAAACTAAAGAACGGATTGAATTGTATTATGACCCAATGTGTTGTGAATTATGTAGGGCCAATTGCAAGGACGAATCAAGCATCTGAACATTGTGAGTAATATCTTAGTAAAGATATTTTTGTGTATGTATTATTTTCGAAATGTTACCTATGTGGTAAGTTTCCAAACCTATGAATTTGTACTATGAATGAGTATTCTATCTTTTTATTCGAAGTAAAATCTGTAAGGTGATTGATGTATGAATATAAAATAGGCCCAAGGCCGTTTGGTTGACAAGGATACGGATTGGGTCTAAGGCCATTTGGAATGTTTAATAAGATAAACTAAAGGTCATCTTATATACGGATTGGACCGAAGGTCGTTTTGTATAATTGTTAAATAGACAAAAGTTCATTTTGAATATGAATACGAATGTGATCATGATCATGAACAAGAATATGTGCATAAATATGAATACAAGAGTGTTGAACCCAAGGTCATTTTGCATGACTGTTAAATGGACCTAAGGTCGTTTTGAATAAGGAATCAATTGGACCCAAGGTCGTTTTGCCCCTTTGATATGCTTTACCCGTGGTCGTTTTGCTTTGATAATGATTTATATGCATTGCACATGAGTTTGGACTACTCATTTGAGAATTTCATTCATACAACCTTTTTACTCTGATATTATTCACTGGGCTTTTGCTCACTCTCTATTTGTATGTATGTAGGTGAGCAGCAGGATGTCCAGCCCTAGCCTTAATGGAATGTGAAAAGAGTACTGAGTTTTTAGAGTCAACAAAGGTCGCCTCACGGATGAGGCTTTGTTTTTTATTTTCCTTTTGTTTCTCTTTTATGCTCTTGTGTGACCAAATCTATATGTATAACCTTGGTTTTTTTGATAAGACTGTTTGAATGATCCTGGATATATATATATATATATGTATGTATTAACAATATGGTCTGAGTTATTATACGAATGAGAAATTTTTTTATTATGCCATGTATGCACAGCTCATTGGACAATCTTTGCAAGTTTTGTTTCCGTATTTTGGCCTCCTATTATTAAATATGATTTGATTTCTGTCAGAAGCCGTAGGTAAGCCGATTATGATCCTAATCCATAGGAGCAGATTCAGGTCATGACATTTATCTTATGCTCTTCACAAAAACCTCTGAAGATTCTTCCGCCAAATTGAGTGTCATTGTCTGATATCAAAGCCTTGGGAATTTCAAACCAAGTTATGATGTTTTGCTAGACAAACTTTTTGACATTTTTCTCTTTGATGGAAACAAGTGCTTCTACTTCTATCCACTTTGTGAAGTAATCAATCGCCACAATAAATAAATTTTTATTGCCCGATGAGGTTGGGAGTGGTCCCACTATGTCTAAACCCCACATCACAAAAGGCCAGTGGCTGGTTAAAGGCAATAGTTCTTTAGCCAATTGGTAGATTTAGTATACAAACTTCTGGCACTTTTTACACTTCCTAACATACTTCTCTACATCTGCCTGCATGCACGACCACCAATATCCTTACAAGATAGCTCGGTAGGCCAATGATCTCCCCCTTTGATGACTTCCACATATTTCTTCGTGAATTTCAAACAGAAAGGCCTCAACCTTGCTAGGGTGCACACACTTCAAGTATGACCTTGTGAATGACTTTTTATACAATGCCAGAGATAGGGACAGTTAAAACTGTTATGACTTCGCTCGAATTTTGTTTACCTCCTTCTTATCTTCTGGCAAGATTCTGTCCTTCAAGAAAGTGACAATAGAGTCCATCCAAGAAGGTCCTAACTCGGCGCACAATACCTTTGCCACTTCAAGATCTTCAATACTTGGCCTTGATAAGAAGTCAATCAGCAAAGGATTTAGGATAGAAGTGTCTAACATTGATGCGAAACCGACCAACTCATCTGTCTTGTTGTTTTCATCTTGGCCGATTTGTTTTATTCTTATAACTTCAAACTTTTTGATCTCTGTTCTGACCAACTCCTGATACTTAGCTATTCTATCGTCCTTTGCCTCGTACTCGTCGGATATTTGGTTAATGCCTCGTACTCACTAGATATTTTGTTAACCACTGATTGGGAATCGCTGTACACCATTAGTTCGGTAGCCTTTATCTGGAAGACAAATTTCAAACCAGCCAAGAGCGCTTCGTACTCCGCTTTGTTATTGGACACTGGAAATCCAAGTCTAATTTCCTGCTCAATGGTCAGGCCATCTAACGAGATAGGAATATTACTAGTCTAGCTCTATGTCTATCTATGTCTATTAGAAGCTTCATCCACGAAAAGCTTCCACATCTCTCCCACGAACAATTTTCAACAAGTAGATGGGTCTGAAGATGTCTTTTGGTCTGGTACTTCAACTATATCCTCCAAGTCTTTGTCCACCGTTTGTTCATCAATCGCTTTGCTCAGTTGCCCTACCATTTCCGTTTCAGGAACATCATTGTAAATCGCTCTTATCGTTGTACGGTTTACCTCATCACCCCTTGGCAATGTATCATTAACCTCAGTGGGCGGTGCAACCACTACCAGGCTCAATGGCACATTGTGCAGTTCCTTCACTTGAGGTAGTAATGCAACTTGTTGATGGGTGGTAGAGGGTTGCGCTATTCCCGCGGCACTTTCTCCTTTTTGTTTAGTTTCCTCGGTCAAGTCGGCCGAGCAAATAGAATGACTTCCTAGAGCAAACTCTACCACAAAGTCTGCTAATGCTTGTGCCTTTATTGCCATTCTAGGTTGGAACTTGACGTCGAACTGTTCAAACTCTATTGCCCACTTTAGTATCCTTCTAGAAAAGTCTGCCCTTTCAAATAGGGCCTTCAAAGGAAATGCAGTCAATACTGCCACTGTGTGCGCATAGAACTAGTCGACAACTTTCTGGATGCCATTATTAAAGCTAAGGCAAGCTTCTCTAACGGAAAATATCTTGTTTCTCCGCCCAGCATTGTCTTGGTCACATAAAAGATGGGCAAGTGTTGTATTCCTTCTAAGGCACCAAGATCGTACTAACGGCGTGCTAGGAGAGTGTGAGGTACAAGTTTTTCTCCAAGTACTGGGGTTGCTAAAAGTGGTAAAGAAGACAAGTACTCCTTCAAGCTTTCCAGAGCTCGGTCACACTCTTCGTCCCACTCAAACTTGGACTTAAGGGCCTGGAAGAATGGTCTCACCGGTCTAACGACTGACTTATGGACTTGTTCAACGCGGCGACTAAGCCCATCAAATGCTGTAACTCCTTAATTGTGTTTAGCCTATCAAGTTCTTGAATGGCCTTGATGTGGGAAGGATCTACTTCTATTCCACAATTTGTCACCAAGAAGCCTAGAAACTTACCTAATCCCATGCCAAATGTATACTTTGACGCATTTAGCCATAACTTTTGAGTCTTCAAGATTTGGAACATCTCTGCTAGGTCATTGAGATGGTCTAACACATCATTTCTCTTGATCACTATGTCGTCAATGTAAGCTATTGTTCTACCTAACAATGGCACAAACATCTTGGTGACCATCCGTTAGAATGTTGCTCCTGCATTTTTTAGGCCAAAAGGAATAACCTTATAGCAATATAACCCTCTAGGAGTTATGAAGGACGTGATCTCCTGGTCCGATTCATACATAGCTAAGTTGGTTGTGTCCTACAATTAGGTCCACTAGCTGATCAATCCTTGGCAAATGAAAGCTATCATTTGGGCATGCTTTGTTGACTGTTTTGTAGTCAACACAAATGCGCCACTTGCCGTTATTCTTTCGTACAACCACGGTGTTCGAAATCCACTTTGGGTAATGGACTTCTTTGATTGCACCTACTTCCAGCAAGTTTCCCACTCTTCAGGCACTACTTCAATTTGGTGTAGAACCGATCTTCGAATTCTTTGTATGACTGGTCTGGCAGTAGGGTTGACATTGAGTTGATGGCAGATGAAGTTTGGATCAATATGAGGCATGTCATATAGCGTCCAGGCAAACACTTCGAGGTTGGAGATTAAAAAATCCATGATCTCCTTTCTCTTGGTGCTGGACAAAGATAAGCCAAGCAAGAAGAACTTCTCTGGGTTGCTCTTATCAATCCTTACTTCCATTATATCTTCTATGGCCTTCTATTTGATCGCCTTGCCGATGTCTCCAAACATCTCCTTGCTTTCTAGTTCCTCCACCATCTGTACGAATCCTTTAGCAGCCATTCACTGTCATAAAGCACTACTTGGACATGATTTGGTCTCCTAAGACCTCCTCAGTTACCCTGGCTTCATTTGGGAACCAAATTACTTGATGGTAGGTTGACGCTACCACTCGTATGGCATGCAACTATGCTCTTCCAAGAATGATGTTGTAAGTGGAGAGGACTTTCAAAACCCAGAACTCCACTTGTTTGACCATCGAGCCTGCTTTGATCAGCAAAATTATCTTGTCAACCAACCATTCAAGCATCGAATTAAAACCTACCAAAGACGACGTGGCTAATGCAAAGTCCCTGTCATCCAACTTCAATTGCTTGAAGGTCCCATAGTACATTATCTCACATGAACTCCCTTGATTGATCAAGATCCTTTTGATGTCAAAATTCCTGAAGTGCAAAGTAACCACTAGCGCGTCGTTATGGGGGTTCTACAACCTTCCCAGGTCTCTATCGGAGAAAGAGATCACATTCTTTGCTTCTATCTTCTTTTTCTTCACAGTAGGCTGAACACTTAGCATTTCCCTCATGTGCTCCACCTTTTTTATCATCCTTTTAAGCTCACAGACTCGCTCAGGTTCAATGATCTCATGGATCACATTAATCACACCTTGAGGGGGACTGTCTACTGGCATTGTGTCTGGCATATTTCGGTTTTGAGGGGCTGGCCGAGCTCTCCCTCAATGTATTGGTCCAAGTGGCCTACTGCCACCAATTCTTATAGATGTTGTTTCAATGGCATGTAATCTTCAGTTCGGTGCCCAACTTCATCATGGAAAGTGCGCCGATATCTTTCGTCATGGCCCCTTTGCGCTTCTCCCAATTTAGCAGGCCGCCGAATAAAGGATTCATCATGTATCTCACTGAGGATTTGGTAGATGGGCTTCTTAAAAATTATGGTGATGGCGGTGCAAACTTTCAGCTTCCTCGCCTTGCTGTCCTTATCATTCGGTGGAAGACCGGCACGGTTATTGTAGCTCGGTTTTCTCTTTTTGCCAACCATGCTTATTTTAGTCGTAGACTTTTTGTCTGACATCGTTGTTGTGCCGGTTCTTGCCTTAGCACAAGCACCATCCTCTTCCACCCTAATACGTTGATGCACCATTTCCATCAAGGTTCATGGTAAGGTGTGGTGTCATGGTCATGGAATCCCTTAATCTGTGCCCAATTGGAAATCCGCGCTTGTCTTGGGCAATAGCTAGGTTAGTGGGACATTTGCCTAGTTGCTTGAATGTCTCCCAATATCGATTGTTGTAGAACTTCAATGTTTCCTTCTCGCCCATGTCAATGGTGAGCAATTGGTTGACCTTTATAGACATCTTTGTGTTTGTTTTGAACCTAATGACAAACGCCTCTACGAGTTGCTTCCAGGAGGCAATGCTGCCCTCTAGCAATCTCTCAAAGCAAGTCAAGCTTAAGTCACCAAGGCTTGATAGAAACATGATGCACATCAAGGCATCATTCTGCTTATGAATAACCATCACTTGTCGAAAGTGGCTAAGGTGCATGTATGGATCTGACTTCTTGTCGTAGATCGTGAACTTAGGCCGGTTAAAGCCTATAGGCAGCGGTGCATTCTCTATCATCGAAACAAACGGCGAGCTCTACAATCTAGCCAACGCTCTGTCTGTTGGCTCATAGGCAAAATGTGGCATTGGTATTGCAACATTGATGCTTCCATGCATCCTAAGAGTTAATCACTACAAAGCAGATACCCTATGGGGGTCCTGCGCCTGGGCAACTTCTCTCTTTTGTGTCCTTTCTTCCAAAATAGTCCGCAAATCTTCTGATCTGGGAAACTCCGTGTATCACGAAGATATTTGATGAGTGTGCAAGGGTTGATAGCTGCTCCTCTCAGTGTATGACCTTTTAGACCTTGTCCTCTCAAACCTAGAGTAACGAGTTCTAGAAGTCCTGGACTAGGTGTTGCCTATCCTGAGGCTTCTACTCCCAGAATGGCATATCCATCTTGATCTCCAGAACGACGAGATCGCGCTCGTCCCTCACGAATCTCCACCCCAGCCATGCCCTTACCTTTCACCTAGCACTTCAAAGCCTCCATGTTTACCGCCATCCTCCTTAATAACTCGTCTTGGTCCCTCACACGATCTTCCAAATCCTGGGTATCTCTCCTTTGCCTTTGTCCATATAGGTTTCTGGAGCAGCAAAGGCTTAAACCCCGCTTTTCTCGTGTGCCCTTGTGAGGGTCCCGTCATTAAGGGTCCAAATTCGTTATGGGCGTATCTTTATGCCTCCTATTCGCTTCTGGCATTTGGCCATCAATGGCGGATTGCAGCAGATCTTCGTTATGCACCATTGAAACCTTACTGAAGGAAAACTTAATCAAAAGGTAAGTTCTCTGAGAGTTCCCACAAACAGCGTCAATTGAACGAGCACGAAATAATCTTCACTCGTATAATCTTATTGATCAAGTTTGTGCTCTTCCAAACGTCGTCGTAATACCTGAAACCACAAATGTGAGTTGGCCAGTGGGTGTGTACCGGAAACCCCTCCGATGCCTAAGTCAACAAATAGACTAAGGATGTAAAAGCTCTATGAATTTGAGAGTAAGAATTGCAATACTTGAGACTAGAGTTTGGTTTGAGCTTTTGTAAGTTCTGCATGGTGCAATCCTAGTAGGACTCTAACTCTTATTTGTAGAGTCCTCCTAGGAATCACATTCCTAAATGATAATGCTTATCCTTTGACACACCCCTCACTACAAGCCAAGTGAGATGGCCCAACTCTTTGCATGGCTTCCAGCCGAGCACTCGAACTACTTGACTTTATCCATTACTAACTTAGCTGCACAATGCACAGTGCCATGCACAGCTTGCACAGTGCTCCATCTTGATGATGTTACACGGCTATTTCCCTAGCTCGGTCAAAGCTTCACTCTCAATTTGTTTGACCGTCTTCCCTTGTAGTTTGGTCAAAGCGTTGACCACCACTAGGAAGTAGCTAGATCCAAGTATATGGGCATTTTGGTAGTTCGGTCAAAATTCTTTGACTGACTCCATTCATTGTTTGGCCTATGCTAAGTTCTTTCCAAAGCATAGCTCGGTCCAACTCATAGCCTAGGCCTCAAAGTCACTTCCATCTAGCTCGGCCTAATTTGGCTACACAAATTACCCTCTCATACCTCATGCACACATTTTAGTCAAATTATAAGGAAAAAATCAAATGATATCCAAACATTATTGCAGCAACTCAATGATGCAGAAAATAAGTACATCAAATAAAAAGTTTCAATCAATTTTTGTCATATATTGATTACTTATAGTTGACATAATAAATTATGTAACTTGACAGTTTCATGAAAGTGACCCTATAAATACTTATAAGTATGTATCTATAAATATCGTGAAAATAATTATGAAATTCTTATATTGATCGAAATATTAAGCTACAATATCTTTCCATTTTCTTAAAAAAACTATTCCATATTTTCTACATAAATGAAAATATACTAATGACTAATGTTATATTTTTCATCATGCAAGATATCCATGGCACAAAAAACGAGACTTAACAACTTTTAATGTATAAAAATATATTATATATTGATATTAATACATTCTTACACCAATAGTATGCAAATAATATATAATAGTGGGTCCAATGAATTTGTATTATATTGTAAAACAAAATTGTATAATTAGGCAATTAATTTCATACCTTCAATTAGATTACAGGTACGGATTATGAAAAATTAAAGTGGAAAGTTGATAGAAAAATATTTGTGTAATACTATATATTTAAAGGACCTGTTTATTATTTATTGTTTAAGATATGATTGTGATCTCAACAATCTAGTTATAAATTAATATTTATGTGTTTAGGAGCTTATATTTATAAAATTTCTCATTTATCATTTAAATTCTTCAGTCGGGTATGTATTTATTTCTTACTTAGTTATATTTTTGATACAGATATAATCTTACATTTCTTGCTTAGTTGTACTTTGTATACATATCACATACCAATTTAAGAGACACACACATTTACAATACTAACAGTTGATAAAAAATCACATCTCACATGCAACGCACGTACCCAACCATAAGTATCAATAAAAGCAAGATACAGATAAATAATTGAACAAAATAAAATAAAAATATATTTTATTTTATTTTTTGGCTTTGTTTCTATAAAAATAGTTCTTAAGAATGTAGAAAATAATTTAAATTTTTTTTCAAAAGAGTAGTGCTACATCCCTAATATATCGCTCTTATTTTGACCTTTAATGAGGTGGAAGAAAAAAAGAGAATAGAGAGATATAGAGAGAAATGATGATTGTAGACGCGCCTGAACGCGCAAATCTGTCTTGTTCATTTGGACTACTACTACAGTTCGGACTCAATGTCACGGTTCTGAATCTAGTCTCACAAAGTGCAATGCAAGACCGATAAATCACCAAAGAGTCCAAATCCAGCAAATCGTTTTGGAAAACTGATTTTTATAAAGAAGTGCCAAACATGGACTGCTTTGCCAGATACAAAGTCGCCACCTAAATATTTTGTTTTGGGAGAATTTAGGAAACCCTGACTCGTGCCTAAGGCCACGTGTCCGTCATCACCAAAGTTACCTCAGCTCGGGAACTTGGGTACGAGAGGGGAAGATCATGCAATGAGCACCCTCGCTCGCCCGATCAAAGATCGGCCTGTACTAAGTATGATATCTTGTTTTTTAAAACACATGTGTTCTTATTCCGGTTATTAAACCTAGAATTACTATGTGATGCGCACAGCGTACAAGTATAGACTAGATCGCCTAAGTTAGAACAAAACATTGCATATTCATTTGTGAAAATGATTTGGAGTTTGCTACTCGCAAGTAGGCTAAGACAGGGATTTGATGAATTGTTCCAATTCAAGCATTCCAACCTTCACCCACAGGCATTCAGGCAGTTATATCACATAAGCAAATAGCCTCATGGCAAGCATGCTTTCATGGCAATCAATAACACACATGTAGTATGCTAAAGCGTAAACACTCACAGTGTACTCCGAACCAAAACAAAGAACTAGTTAGAAATCATGCATGATCCTAGTTCATGTTAAAATGGCTAATGCAACACATGCAAAATGCAACTAGAAATAGGCTCGGCTATTCTAAGATGGCATATGAAATGCAACTCTTGATACATGTATTCAAGTAGAAATTGAAATACAATGCAGTTAGTATGATGGCATATGAAACACATGAAATAGCTAATGCAACACATGCAAAATGCAACTAGAAATAGGCTCGGCTATTCTAAGATGGCATATGAAATGCAACTCTTGATACATGTATTCAAGTAGAAATTGAAATACAATGCAGTTAGTATGATGCGCCGAGCCCAATGCATGCAATATAGATGAATGATGCAAACATGCATAGCATAAGGATGCTAATCAAAATATGACCTAGAACTAACCATCGTAAGCGATTTAAGTAAAAGGGAGAAAGACGTGGGGTTGGAAGACATACATCACACATACGCACGCTTATTACAACAGTTCGCCCTCTCGACGGAGGGTCCGAATGAATAACACAAACCAACTAATTAACTAACTAACAAGCTAATTAATTATTATACAACCAAATTAAATAACTAGCTACAACTAATTATTACAAAACTTAAACTAACTAACAAATTAATTAAGTTACAAAACCGAATGCTAATTAACAAATAAAGCATTAAAAAATGTAGACTAGGCCACCTCAGCTCTGCCTTGAAGAAGTGGAAGATGCATGCTCGATTCCCGTCCCGAAAGCTCTCCAAATGCTCTTTAGAGGCTCTGTCTGCAGGGTGTCTTTGAGAACTTGCTGCTAGATCTTACCAAGAACATGCTGAGGAGTGCACCAGTGGCCTGCCGGCCATGAGGAGCTACTGTCGACCACCCAGCCGGCCAAGAGTGCACACTACCGGCCAAGGATAAGGGGGGTGCCGGCCAAGGATGAGAGGCTGCTGGCCACCGGTGTGCTGTGACACCAAGTTGCAACAGAGCACAAAACAGAGGAAAGGGAGGGTCTCCCAAGGATATGTACGCACTATGCCACCCCCTATCACCTCAAAACATCAAGGGAGAGGCATAATCGGATCCAAGACCATCAATCACGCATCTCGATGCATGATGGCCAAAGATCCAACATGTGCAATTCAATGTAAAAATGAATGCACAAGTAAACACATAAAGCCTAAAACTCTATCATGTAGGATCAAGAGTGTCGACGACCGAGAATCGAGGCATGTTTTATCACTTCAAGTATGAAACGTTCCTCATTTCCCGTGTTTGGGCTAACACCTATCCCAAACACAATGCAACACAAGCATGGCATATACAATGCAACTCAAGCATGCAAACATGCAATGTAACTAGAGCATGCAAACATGCAATGCAATGAAACAAGCATATGAACAATATGCAAGGGACAAGCATGCAACACATGCAATGCAACATGAACAACTTAACAAGGCTAATGGCATGCAAACAATGCTAATGCAACATAAGTATGCAAACAAGAATGCGATGTAACAATATGCAAAGAACATGCTAACACAATGCAATGCAACAACATGCAAACAACATGCTAAATGGACTTAAACCAAAAGGGGTGGACCTCAGTCATGCCCAAATCAGTGGCCAAATGCATCAAAACTAAGGCATGAAAGCATATATAAGCAAGCATGCCAATTGGTTCACCAATTAGGCTTAAGAACACAACTCTCAGAGTGCTCAAATAGTGAAAAAAGTGGAAGTGTAGCAACACTAAGTGCACTGAAATGAGGTAAGAAATGATGACAAATCATTTAATCAACACAAGTAAAGCATGCAGTGGTCCTTAAGCATGAAAGCTAATAAAGAGGACTACAAAGGAGGCATGCAATACATGGCACAAATGCATGAACTAAGCATGGACAGAGCTCAAGTAGGTCTTAACAAAGACCAACACATGCTGAGATGAGGGCCCGAAGGCCTAGGCATGCAAGCATACGAGCTAAGGCATAAACTAGGCGACAATGCATAACACTCAAAGGCACTTAAAGCATGATTGAGGTAGGAACATGGCAATGCTAAATGCTCTGAAATGTCATGTTAAGTGATGCCAAATCATGTACACAACACAAATGAAGCATGCAATGGTGCTCAAAGCTTGAGGCAAGCAAGAGCATTTGTACTACAAGTATACAAAACATGAAGCATGTGACCAAGGCAACCCAAAACAATCTTAGAACATGTCAAAATGAGTCTAAAGCATGCATGGAAGGAAGCCAAAATAAGCCAGCATGAACGGCATAAGGCATGATGCATACAAGGCAAATAATGTGGATTACACTACACCTATTAAGACCAAGCATGGGATGACTTAACCAATAAAAATTAGAGTTATATCATGGCATAATAACCCTAAATAAACACTGAAATGATGGCTCACAAGCTAAGGCATGAAGGCATACGCAATGGTTCATGTTAAGGCATAAAGGGGGAATTCCTCTAACGCATTGAATGAGTAATAAATGCAAGTGCATGAGCATAAAACATGGATTGAAATCACAAAATAAATGATGTCAAATCATTCAAGTAGTCCAAGTAATAAATGCTAGTGGACTTGGTACACAAAGCTAACAAGCTAGATTGTACTATGGCTATACAAAGCGAGTCATGCATGGCCAAAACAACCAAAATTAGAGCTAAAGCATGTTACAACATGGACAAAAGCTTCTTAAAGTTAAGCCAAAAGCATGCTAGAATGACATGTTAAAGCATGATGCATGTTAGGCTAATTCATGGAATTGCACTACAAGTGTATGGAGCATGCAAGAGCCAACCAAACCCACCCAAAACAGAGTCATGGCATGCTAAAAAAACACTAAAAACCTACTGAGATGGAGTCAACATAAGCTAAAAAGACATGCTACTTCATGAAGTATACAAGACTAGTTTATGAAATTTACACTACAAGTGTATAAACCATGCATAGAGTGACCAAAGCAAGTAAAAACAGTGACATGCCTCAGCAAAATAACCCCAAATACTAGCTAAGATGTGGCCAACACAAGCCTAACAAAGGTGCTCAAACATGAGGCATATGAAGCTAGTAAACACAATACAAGGAGAGGGGATGACCCTCTCCTATTTAGGACTCCAAAACCACCTTTCCACCATTGAAAATCCTTTGGATTTCAGTGGTAGAAAGGTCATGCAAAGGCTTCAACAAGAGCCTAAAGGAATGGCTCAAAAGAAGGCCTAACAAGGCCTAAGAGGGGGGAGGTCACCCCAAACGAAAAAGTGACCTTAAACAAACTTCTCAAGCATGCAAAAATAGAAATTTTTCCAGTTAAGAGTTAAGCTTAAAAACATATGCAAGAAGGTCTAAAAGCTTAAGCAAAAATGGGAGATCTAAAGGTTAAAGACTCACCCTTGATGACCTTCTTACCACTGCAACTCTAGCAGCCTCTTTGAGCTCAAACCAGCCCAAGAACACCAAAAACAACCCCAAGAAGCCTCAGCTAAACAAGCAAGGTGTTTGAGTATGTGTTTGTGTACAAAAGTGAGACAAAACCGCACTTTAAGGCACAAAAATGAAAAACCAAGGCAAGATAGATACAAAACTATATCTATAACTCAAAGCCAATTTTTTTGAACCTCTCAAATGGAGGAGGAGCCTCTCCTTATATAGAAGAAAGGCAATGCAAAGCTTGTTAAACAAGCTTGGCAAGAGCTTTATCCCTCCATACACATGTATGGAGGGGAGAAGAGTGAAAACCAGCTGGCTCAAAAGATCTGGAGTGAAACCTGCTGAGACAAGTGTTCTGCCAGCCATCAGTGGTGGCCGATAGTGCCTCATTGATGGCCGACATGCTTCATCAATGGCAGGCAGGCACAAACACAAGGCCGGCAATAGCATTGGGTGGCCGACAGTGCACCAAGAGAAACATGCTGGAAGGACCAACACATGGTGCAAAAATGGGGCAGAAAGGATACAGGGTTTGGAAAACTCAAACCTGTGACGTTCCGCCATGAAAGTCGAGTACCCGACGAGCAATCGAACTTGTGGCTAGATGTACCTGCAAGCACAACCAAGTCTTGAAGACGGTCAAAAATGGGGTGTCTACAATGATGAGTGAGGAGTGTGGTCAATTCTACATTATTAGATGTAGATTAGAAGTATTCAATTAGAGCTCTTACGCATTTTTCTTTTCAAAAATATTGTATTTACATAAAACTCATCACTGTCTTTGGAAGTTCTATGGTTAGGATGTGTACCATATGTCCTTAATTACAATTTTGTGGTCTTTGGTTATGACATGTTGAAGTGTTCATTATGACTTGGTTACACACATTTTAGTGTCAGTTATGACTCATTGTGATATTTGTTATGATATTATTTTGGTTATGATTCAAAAACTCTTTGGTTATACCTTGTATAGTGTTTGGTTATGACTCTAAAGAGGTGTTTGTTTGGTGGGATTAGGGCATGTGATTGGACTCCATGTCCAACAAAGTGGATAGTCCAATGTTTGGTTAAAGTAAAGGCCGGACTAATGGTTCGGTCGGACTAATAATCCCCCATATCTAGGGTAGCTCAATCCCGTAGGGCGTGTGGGATAGAAATAGGTGGATTGAGCCAATCTCCAAATTAACTAGTTAAGTGACGAAATTAACCTTCAAGTATAGATAAAATTTATTTCTTTTATTTTTTTTTAAATTGGTGTAAATTAATCTCATGATATATAATAGTCTTCTTTTATTTTATTTTATTTTTTTTTTGTTAGCAAAATCATAAATGAAAATATACTTCTAATGTTGTATTTAAATAAAATTAAAAGTGGTGTTTGTGAAATAAAATATATTTCAAATAAAAATAAAATAAAATATACTTCAAATTTAATATTATCATTGTAAACAATTTAAACAATATATTGGGTAATTTTATTTTCACACTTATTTACATCTGTGCGCATCATTTCTTAGTGCACACATTTATTAATTTGGTTATAAGTTATTGTTCTCATTCTACACACTGGATTTTTTAATTATACCCTAACTTGTATTCTTATACACACACCACCTAAACCCTCATTCCACACACCTCTACCAGATTTGTTAAATTCTTGGTATATTTGTCAATAATCTACAAGTTCAACCCACATAATAGTGAAAAGATTTTGAATTTTACGAATCATGTAACGTTCATTGTTCTAATTTGTATTGTAATCTTGAAAGACCTGGTATTGAGAAGTTTGGAGCAATTTGAGTGATATTCTTGGAAGTTGAATGACAGATCATGAAAAGACGATACATGCCATCATTGTTTTGGTTCGCACACAGCTTTCATTTGTGATATCTGCCTCACTCTCTCTCTCTATGAGAGGGAAAACAATTATAGTTGAGTTTGAGAACTGTTGGTTTGTATTATAATCAAACAAACAACACACACACACACAAATTTTAAAATTATTTGTCCGAATATGAAAATAACGAGAACCTCAAAACATGTGTATTGAGATTTTTTTGTTTTAAAAAGATGTGTATAGAAAAAAATTTGATATAATTTTTCAATATTAAGAGTGCATTTTGATGTCCATTATAGTCATTTTGCTTTGGGATATAATTGTTATTAAAAAATAACATTTCATTAAGTGTGTTTATAGAGATCAATAGGTATGTGGAAGTAGAATTTTCCCAATATACTTTTCAAATCAAACATGATTTACTAAAATAGTCATTTCTAAATATTTAATCTCATGAAAAAATAAATATGAGATGCCTATCATTTTCAGCCAAATAGTTTAGATACTACATATCCCAGGACTATGAGTCCGTTCTCATTTTTGGCTTTTGAAGGTTAGAAATGTAATTAGAGCATGCCAATAAAGATTAATAAGTCCTTATAAAGATAATAAATGCCAACTATAACGCCCCAAATTTCTAACCCAAATAATAATACAACAATCATGGCTCTTTCAAGGAAAACCGAATATAAATCTCCAAACTTACATTACATGATACAATAGTTCTTCATGCAACGATACATTAATCCAACAACAAGTAAATAAACAAATAAATACCCCCAAGGGGTTTACAAGTTTCTAAGGCTTGAGCTCGGTTACACAAAACGATTATTTAAACCTACACACATACAGCCATTGGTTTATACACAGAGTCACAGCAAAATGAGAGTCTCGTGCTCTCAACACACATTTCCTCGCCTCTAGTTAAGCGGCATCACCACATCTTTTCCTTCACAAAAATCCCGTAGGGTGAGCATAAAGCCCAGTAGGAAATCCTTAACAAAGTATATACATTTTATACAAGTCTCAAGAGATGAAATGCACATGCCATGCTATGTCTTTTTGAAAGAAAATCACATCTTCATCTTTGAAAACCATCATGCTCAATTATGTCATGCAATTTCAATTCTTCAAAACTTAACAATTCATTTCAAGAGCGGTAAATACGACTCTGATAATCCCTAGGTTGGTGTCTGCAAGTAGACTATACAAGTATTACCAATTTGTCATTTTTACAAGTATTGATTGGAAGACTCGACACCTATAATCTGTCATTTTTATCAGTATTAACTGGAAGGCTCGATACCTATTTAATTTCATCTACACCACCTGTCAAGACTTACCATCGTATTTACTCTAAAATCAATTCATGGAAACTTGTTTTTCAATATTCTTTTCTCAATGCAAATTTTCAAATCAACTTTCAAAGTTTAATATAATCAAATGAATTGATATGTCAATAACACAAGATGAATATAAATACTTTTATTTCAATTCATCATCCAAGGAATAACACAATTCCCTCTTCTCAAGTATCCTCAACAATTAGTTATTTCAAGACTATTTCAACGTTTTGAACAATAATTTCCAAAATGAACAACAATTATCATATTCCCTGAAATTTATCATTTATATAAATATAAATAAGAAATTTTCCAATCATCCATTTATTTTGACACACAAAATAAATATAACAATATCATTCATGGATTTTCAGTCTCTTTAAAAAAAATCCCCAAATTCTAAGTTTTCTCACCAAAACTACACAACTCAAATCTTTTGAAAGAAAACTTTCCAAAATCATCTTTTCTTCAATCAACGAAGATCAAAACCCATAAGATCATTTAAAAAAAATAAGAGACAAACCTACTTTCAAAATCGCTCAACTTCTTGAATTAACAATCAATTTTCAAAGCTATCGAAGGATGATTTCGAAAATCATCTAAATCTTGCAAAAATACATATATAACTCTAAGAAAATCCCTACCTCAAGTTTTGAAGAAGAAATGAGATGAAACTCCAAAATCAACGGTGTCGAAACTCGATTTTCACCGCACACAACGAAGCCCTCGAGAAGTTAACCAACTTTGATGAAGAACCTATGGCAGAACTCTAATGGAATCTTGAGAAATCAAGGTTTTGATCCAATTTGGCGTAGGGAAATATAGAGAGAAGGGAGAGGAAATGTTTTTAGAGAGAGAGATATATACAAAAGTGATCTGAAATATCAGATTCACGAACTGATATAACTTGGTCCGCTCGAGCGTGGAAAGCCTCGCTCGAGCGTCGAATACACCTTCTCAGTACTTTTGCAGACAGGTCAAACTTCTGGAATCAAACATTCTCACTCGAGCGCATAAACGACCGCTCAAGCGAGCAAGCAACTTCGAATGCATTTCGCATTTTTGCTTCAGAGGCGCTGCCCCTCAACCCCGCCAAGTCATTGCACTCGGACCCGCCAAGGGGCGCTGCCCTCTGGACCCCCGCGAGCTGACCAAGCAGCTCGATCCCTGACCTGCCCAGTCGAAGTGGCAAAACATGAAAGAAGGGTCAAAACCGGGATCGCTACACCAACCAATTAGTTAGACAATTGCTTTGAAATTCTTTTAACCTCAATGAAGAGGACTTTTACTGGTGACTTTGTTTTAGGAGAAAATTTAGAAGACTAATCCCAAAAGTAAAAGAAAGAGGAAAAAAATAGTGTTAGAAATCAAATTTCATTAAATAAACAAGAGTTTACAATTGTACCTTTGCACTTTTACAACTTCGAAGGGGGTTATAGCAACAGACTTTCTTAGAACTATTCCTAGGAATTTGAAATGCAGTGCATGAAAATAAAGGACTGGAAAGAAAAATGTAAAGTAAATAAACTGACTTCTGGATCTGGTTGTAGGTCCTTTCACTATTAGCATTCTCCTCTATTTATAGGCTCTGATGATAACCGTCAAAGTAGGTGATAACTGTCGAAATAATCTCCATGATCACTGGACATGGCTTTGAACAATTTGCTTCCACTACATCATCCTTGCGGTTGGGCTTCCCTACTGAATTTGAATTTAAATTGTAAGCTACAGTTTGGCCTTATCACCCTACACTGTTCCAATGTCTCGTAGATCCATTGCCATTGATACAAGTTGCCACGTGTCTGTTGATGACTAGAGACCTTCACTGACTTGCCAAATTACCTCTTGTGACCCACGTGTCAAGCTGTGATTGATTTGTACAAAATATGTCACCAACAAAGTCTGTTGCATTACAATCCTCCATTATCCAGTTTGTCTAACCAAATAAAATTAACTTATGACATTTATGGTAATTGATGTGTACCATAATATTACCCAACAACATGAGATATAAAAAATACAACCTATTTTTTCCCAACTAGAGAGGTAGGACTATCGAGCAACTCTCAACAACCCATTCGGTGAATTCTTAAGAATAATTTCAACTGAAATATAGTTACTTTATATAGGTAATTGATCAAAAATAAATAAAATATATTTAAAATTTTCTTATTTTTTCCTATTCCTTCCAAAATTCATTTTTATTTTATATATTTTCTCTTCAGAAAACTTAGATCCAAACAGAAGTGAATGCCATTTTCTGCCAACCCATTTCTCTGCAGTGTAAAGAGGGTGGATTTAAATTGAAGACATTATAGTGTTTTACTAATTCAAAAATAAACATAACCATCTTATTTGGTTTCAGAAAATTGGGCCTATTTTTTAAAAATTAAAATTTTTATTTTTCATATTTTTTTGTTTTTAGCCAAAATTTTAATATTTTAAGAATTTTTTTTTTTTATTTTCTAGATGTACCTAACCTAATTACACTTCAAAAAAATATAATATTTATAAAAAAAAATTTAAATATTATTTCATAAATTTTTTTTTTTAGGTACATTTAAATTATGTACATTTAAAAAGTAAAAATGATTAATTACCATATTAAAAAATTCATTATAAATAATAAAAAATACAAAAAAATAAAAACTTGGCCACCAATGGTGACCCCTTCCCTTCTTTAGAAATCAGGCAACCACTCTACCAACTTGGCCACTAAAATCTGTTGACTTCTTCTCTTAAGAAGTATTTGGTAAAGGACAATCATCACCGTCAAATGCTTCAGGAGTCAGCTGTCGGAAGATGTGGGTTTGATTTTTTAAAAATTAATTTTATTTATTTTTAATAAATTTCTTATATATTTTAATTAATTTTTTTTTATACTTTTTAAATACACATAATCAAGATGAATCTAAAAAATATAACAAATTAGATAACATATTAAAAAATCATGAAAAATCAATAAAAATTCGAGCAAAAATTTATGTGTATTTTTGTTCGAGTTTTCGTTTATTTTTAGTATTTTTTTAATATTTTAGTTAAAAAAATTTACATTTTAATTATATCTAATCTTGATATATCTAAAAAGTAATAAAAAAAGATTAAAATATAAAAAAAGTTCAATAAAGACAATGAAAATTCATTTAAAAATAATTTTTGAAAATGTAAACCAAATGAAGCTATCTAACAGATAGCTTTGAGAGAGAAGGAAAGATTGATTTTAATTAATTTGCTCTGTTTGGATGGATTTTTTTTTTAAATTTTTAAATAATCTTCTTAGCTTTTTATAGACTTTTTAAAGTAATAATTAGAGGTTAATCTCTCTACAAGATTTCTTTTCGAGTTTAGCACATTGAAAGTTTGTTTTGTTTGCTATAGAATTTTAGTTTTAAAAAAAAATAAGAAAAAATTAATTTAAATGATCAAAAAATAACTAAAGAGCTCTAGATTCCCTACAACTCAGTCTCTCTCATCTTTTTTGCTGGCTTTACCATTAGTGCCATTTCACTCGGTATCTACCAGTTACTGTCTCGGTCTCAACTGCCATCCATTGGTGCTACCTATGCTCTTTTCACTAGAAACTGTTATTATCATCACCAATTTCTCAACCTTCACCGTTTGCCTCTACTATTGTTCACACCTCTATCATGGTTTCACACCTTACTAGCCTAGATCTAGGCTGAAAAATATATAACAATTCCTCAAATATTGATTTGTGATTATGTTTCAATTTTAAACAATAAATAATAATCCCAATCCAACAATTAAAGACAAATCAACATAACGTTTAATGTGAAAAAATCACAATTGAAGCGCCTCCAATTGTAGTAAAAAAAACACGAGCCAAAGTCACAAAACAATTCACTAAGAAGGCAAAAAAGAATTACATAAGTGTACTCTCAATTACTTTGTGAATCCAAACCCAAATTGAACCGATCCCTATGTGCCTTTCACCTCGGAATTGTCTTGTCCAACGTTGAATCCACAATGTCGATGCCGAATCCACGACGATGAGCCACTTCAAAATCTACCAAAACTTCAGACTCAAGTTCCCTAGAATCTACCGAAGAACAACACTCTCTTCGGTGAATAAAGGAAAACAAGCAAACCTTTGATTATGTTGATATGAAATTCACGGATCTATTGATCACTCTTAAATCATCAATAAAACACTCCTAAGCACCCCTCGATATAAAACACTTTGTATCTTGTTCCTCTCTGAAAATTTGGACAGCCAAACCTTAGAAACAACGAACAACGGGCTTTATAGAAAACAGGATCGCACAAACCGCTCAAGCAATGTGACTAAAGGCTGTGCGAAACATATAGGCTGATCGCTCAAGTGTAACTTTCACCACTCAAGTGGTAAAAAAAAAAATTTCCCAGAAGTTCAGGCACTCTACAAAAATACTGGAAGATCTGTTTCTTCGCTCGAGCGCACAAAAAAATAAGAAAAAAAAAGATATAAGGAAGGAAAAAGAGACCGGTGACCGGAACCCTTCTTCACCCCTAACGACACACCTAGTAGAACGCTTGCAGAAAGAGGCTTAGAGAAGGAGACTTAGAGAAAGAGATGCTTTGAGTTTAAAGGGAAAAGCTGCTTCACATCACCAAATTGTTAAGCGTACAAAAAATATTTGTAAGGGTAAAAATTGTTCATAAAATATCTTAAATGGGTAAATTACAAATACATCTCTTGAGGTTTGCTTAAAATACAAATTGTCTCCTGTGGTTTGAAAAATTATAAATACCTCCATATCAAAATTTTTTATTTAACAGAATTAATTAAAAAATTGAAGTTTCTAACTGTTCACCTATGTAATAATAAAATTATCTGAATTATTAATTGAAATAAAATTTTAACATTATTAAAAACTGTTAATTAACTTGATGATTTATTAATAAAATGACATATTTATTATGAAATTAGAAACCTTAAGAGACATAATGTAATTTTTAAAACCACAGAAAACAATTTGTAATTTAAGTAAATCTTAGCGAGTGTGGTTGTAATTTACCTTATAAACTAATTGGGATACAAATATGTAATAAAAACTTTCATTTTTTAAAACTTTTTATATAGTTAAATAAACTAAAAATTAATAAAAAATAAAAAAGTGAAACAAAAATTCACAGATGTGTAAAAGCATTTCACTCCGTTGAAAAAAAAAAAAAAAAATCCCAATTGATCCCAAGGTTTGCTCAAATTCTCAGAGAAAGTCCTCCAGTTGCAGATTTGATTAGCACTCAGCTTCTCGGGGCTGCAATCGATCTGGATTCGATTTTCTCTCTCTAAAGGTCTCTCTCTGTCTGTCCGTCTCTCTCTCTCTCTCTCTCGATCATCATGGAGAAAGAACAAACGGAAACGAGCGAGCCAGAAAAGAACCATGGAGGTGCAGCAGAGAACGAGGACAATGAAACAATAGAGCTTGTTCTCTTTCAAGTCCCTGAATGTTATGTTTATTTGGTAATATTCATTCGATTTCTCTGTTCCCCGATCATTGACTCACTCACTGTATCTACTTAATGCATGCGTTGCAATTTCGTTTTTTGGGTTCCCGAAATCAGTAATTTATATTAGTAATTTCTTAACAAGAAGAAAATAAGAATGATCATTATGTGTCGAGTTTTATTGCCCTATCAAACAAGTTAGTTCTTTACATATGTGAGATTAAAGTAGTCTGATTTTGTAGTTTTCAGACTTCTTCAAATCTATTTTGCAATTTTTGATCAAACAGAGTCTTTTTGCATCCAGAGGGCTTAGACCCAATGGTCTGTTTCTTGATTTTCAATAACACATCCTTTACATTTGTCAAAAAAAAAGAAAAGAAAAAAAAGTGCCTTCTTGTGAATTACTGATGAATTAGGGTTTTAAGTTAGCTGAATCACGCCTATTGAAGCTTTATGTGAATCCATCTATGTTATATGCTTGATCAGAATTTTGAAATCGAACAATTTACTTGTTGATAAATAATTTTACATATTTCTTATTCTGTCTTTCAATCTTTACAGTGTCCATTACAATTCAGTTCTGTCATATGACAGCGCAGCCAGTACAGTAGGTGACAATGTAAAACATTGATTTAGAAAAGAAAAAAACAAATAAAAAAACTTAAAAGAATATGCTGTTAAGTTTCCAATTTTATGTTGCGTTAAGTAATCAATTTTCTCATTTGTATTTGTAAGGATGGATAAGAAGATGTTATGTCAACCTAATTTTCAACTTGTAATTTATTTTTGCAGATACCACCAAGGAAAAGTGCAGCTTCATACAGGTTTCACTCTAAAGTTTGGATTAAACTTATACTTTTTTTATTTTATTTTTTTAATGTGTTATGATGTGCAATAAGATAACCAAATTTGTTATTGTGATTGTTTCGTTAAGTTTCATGGCTCTACTAACCCTTTTGCTTTACTAAAAGTTTATCCATGAATTTATTATGCTAGCATCTTGACTGTAACTTGAAATGGCAATAAAGGAATGAACCATAATTATAAAAAATCAAAAGATATTAAAAGTGATGGATAATAAGGGAACTTAAAATTTTGATAGGCGAGGCCTGCATGATGGGGTTTACTTTGTTAGGTAAATATATCACCACCTTGCTTGAAAAGAGGGAAATGTTTAATGGCTATCCTTGTACAACTGAATAACTATTTAGCCTTGTAGCCGAATGTTTCTAAAAGCCACAGCCAATATGGAATCCTATACAGTTGTTTTTGTAGCAAAGACTAGCGCAGCAAAAATAGCTTGGCCATAATTAGTAAGGCAGAGTTCGATAGATATCTTCCTCAACATAATGTCTACTCTCAGCTTGTCAAAATTCTGTTGTGTATACGACGGGTATGGAATTTAATCAAGTTAGAATGGGAAGAATGGGCACAGTCCACAATAGCTGTAATGTTATCTTGCTAACATTCTCTTTTATTTGAGTTTGATAATGTCTGTTATAGTTAGTAAACTCACTCTAGGCAACAAGAAGAAGATAATGGCCTTGTTTGGGAAGTTGGCTATTTTAGTAGGCTATTTTAGTTTTTGGCTATTTTAGTAGGCTAAAATTTTTGTGTTTGGAAAGATGGTTGGATTTTTTTTTGTAGTTAGATGTGATGTTTGTGAGAGAAAAAGTGAAATGATTATAGGTTTGATGTGATATTTTATTTTATTAGCTATTTTAGTTTATTTTGCCTTTTTGTGAATTTTACCTAAAAAGTCAAATTTTAGCCTTTGCCAAACAAGGCCAATAACTCAGCAATTAATTGGGTCAAATGTGTGCATTCTTTTTACTCCTCCTCCAAGAGAAAATATAATCCGCTATTGAGAAGAAAGAACCTTAGTTGCAAGAAATGGGAGCAGGAGCGTGGGAGTGTGGCCACTTACAAGAGTTGTAGGTTGGGAGCACTTATGTATTATTTTCATTGATAATATTTTTAATTTATCTCTATATATATATATTTATTTTTAATTGATATGTATATATATATTATAAATGAAAAAGGTGGAACCCATATTAAATAGTTATTTTTTAAATATATTTATTATATATAAAGATGAGTTAAAAAAAAAAGTTATCCCAACTACACGGCTTAAATTTTTATTGTTAAACAAAGTTTATAAATAGGCCCAAACTTTTTATTTATTTATTTGGGTCCAGCCCATTAGGGTTTAGCATACAAATCAAGTCAGTCAAACTCTATCTCTCCTCTTTTCTCCTATGAGAACAATGGCTTTTACACAAAACAACGATGGAAACTCTCTCTTCTCCTCTCACACATGCACAGCACAATCGAAAGAGAGAGAGAGAAGGAGATCGATACAGAGAGAAGAAGATCGAGAGAGACGGAGATCGAAACAGAGAAGGAGATCGAGACAGAGATCAGGAGAGAGAATAAGATCAAGAGATAGATCGAGAGCTCGAGATTGCGTTTCTCTCGCATTAGAAGGGTGATTCTTATGCGATTCTTCCTCAGAAATGCAAAATCGCGCTTCATCCTCAGAAACGTGAGTCCATTCCACAATTCTTGCTACTAAGGAAAGAATAGATGATTGAGAAGTGGTAACTATTTAGGCGGAATCTTTCTAAGTCTATGATGAGTAAGCATCAAGGAAGGAGGTGGAGTTTTAATAGTAGGAATAATTTAGACTTGATTGCTTTCCTAATCATGAAGAATTCTCGAATCCTTGACTCAATCTTATGTTGATGATTGCCAAGCTGTCAAAGAGCGATGAGGAAATAGTTTGGAACTTTTCTTATTAGCAAAAGAGGGGATGGCATGCATAATCATCTATATTGAATACAGTTATAACATTCGAATCTGTTCCTCTGTTAGGATGTTATTGAAGAATCACATGAACAAAAAAATTAGGGCAAATTACACTATCGGTCCCTGTAGTTTGGAGCTTATGTCACTTTAGTCCCTAACCTTTCAATTGTGATACATTTGACCTTGGATTTTGAATCTCGTTCCAAATAAGGACAATTGAAGACACAGGTGATCCATTTCAAGGGTGAAGTCGTGAATTTGGTAAAACATAAACTACTGTGACAAAAATAAATGTGAAAAAAATTATTTTTGAATTTTTAAAAATTATTTCTACCCACTAAAAATAAAATTATATAAAAATGATAAATCTTTTACATTTTAACATTTTTATTTTGTTGCCAATTAATTTTTAGTATGTGTCTGGATTATGATCATGTGATGAGTGGTTGTTTTTGTTGATTTTTTTGATGGTTATCATATAATGGATGGTTATTAGTAGGGGTGGACATCGGCTCGTTGGTCCGCCCAGCCCCCCTAGCCCAGACCTATTTTTCTAGGACTTGGGAAGGTTGTTTTAGCTTGTAGAGCTGGACTGGGCTAACATTTTCAGCCCAAAGTATTAATGGGCTGGGCTTGGGATTTATGCTTTTAACTTGGCCCGGCTCGCTATTAAATTAATTAATTAATTTTTTATTTATAATGCATTAAAATATATATTTTTTGTTGGGTTGTCTTTATCTTTGTTGATTTTATTGAATCTCACATTTGTGGTGACGTGGGATTGAATTTTTTTAAGAAATCTTTTAATTTATACAAGATCTCTCGATTTATTATTATGTCAATATATTTATTTAAGAAATATAATGTGTGATTGAATTTAATTATGGAATATTTTTAATTTTTTTTTAATATATAGCCCGATGGGTTGGCATGGGATTTATAATTATTTTTTAGACAGGGCTTGGGCAGATAAAGAGGCTCGATGTTAGGGCCAGGTCGGGTTTGGGCAAACACAAATCCCTTATTATGTAGTGTCAAACCGGCCTGGTTCGATGTTTGTCCTGTGACGCCCCAATTTTCCTTTTGGAACAACATAAAATTTAAATAACAAATAACTTGCTAAATAAAATTTTTAACAACTAATTAGGGAAATTTAGATTTTTAAATAGTCAAAGCTTAACAACTAAATTACGAGTCCACATACAATATTACAACAATTTTATAACATACGTAATTACTAATACCAAGGATAATAAAATTTTATTTCGATAGAGTCTTGAGCCAAGGTTCAATATTAGCAACAGTTCCAAATTCAGCCTCAGTCCCTTCTTCGACATAATCTGTCATGAAATGCCAGGGCAACAAAATATATGTCATGAGTTTTGCAAAACAGTAAGAAAACGTAACCAACCTACCATTCTTTTTAAGAGAAAATAATTAAATCACGACAATTAAAATAATAGTAAAATTCAATAGCATGATAAATGTAACAACCGTTATAATAATTTCGACAATTTTAATAGTTTAGGTGACACTCAAAATCTCACGAAAGAGATTTTTTTATTAACCACTAAGCCATGGCCACGGTTAATTTGGAAACCCCCCCTTGGTCAAATATTAAAGAACTACCAAAGATGCCCACACCCGGAGTTATATACCCAAACTGTGGCATCCATGGTCTGTCCCAAGGGAACGGTCTGCCAAAGGTATGTAACCTTCCTGCGTGCCCGCACATCCACCCTTATTCCAAAATCAAATACCAATAAGGGTTCAAATAAGTCCCGTGCCATCTTAAGGTTTCGCGACACAATTTACGTAAAAATTATTAAAAACCAAGGCTCACCCTGAACAACCGGTATTAACCCTCAATTGTTAACTTTGTATAAGAATTTAATCGTTTCAGTTTGTTTTTATATTAATGACAAATAATTTCAATTTTATTCATCAATAATGTCGTACCAACTCATGAAAATTCCCAACATAAAATGTTACACGTCACACCAAAAATAAATCAATGAACAAAATTTAAATAAACAATTAATTTAAGCCATGGTATGAAATAATAATGTAGATACCAAAAAGAAATAAATCATAATCACACATATGCATGGATTTTTAATCTACAAAATTAGACTAGCACAATATTAAATTTTAGTCTAAATAAACAATTGAAGAGATAATTTTTGATTCCTCTTGAATCTGCCAAAATTTTCAGAATGTATATCTCGCAAATAAAATTATAAATAAATTACTTATACAACTTTAAAATTCATACAAATCTATAGAATACTCAATAAACATGTTATGGTCATTTTTCAAAAAGCATTTTCCAAAGAAAAATTATAAATAATTCTTAAAAATTCCAAGAAGTTTATGACATAAATTTATCACATTTTCTTAAATTAATTCCATACTTAAATTTATAAATCAATTCCATAATCTAAAAATTTATTATGAAACTGAACTTCTCAAATTTCATTTTTTGTTTAGAAATTACCAGATTTGGTTTAATATAAAATTTTTAATGATTTTTCAAACATATAGTAAAATCTGCCTATAGCTCCAGATTTTGTTAAAAATCTGTATAAATTCATACAAAACTCCATAATTGTTGCAAAAATGCATGGATGAAGTAGACGTCATTCTAAACAACTTTGTAGAAGAAATCATCTTATTTTAGTCCAAATAAACAATTGAAGAGATAATTTTTGATTCCTCCTGAATCTGTCAAAATTTTCAGCTCCTTGTGGTTGTGTTCTTGGTCGGCCTGCATTCCTAGAGGATTGTGGCTGCCCCTTGTTGGTCTAAGTATTTTGAGTAGGCTTAGAATCTTGCCCTGGTTGGCATTTGTTGTATTGTTGTGCCCCTAGTTGATCCATAAAATACTCCCCACCTTAAGGACACTCATTTCGACGATGCCCCTGCTGACCACATCTGAAACATTTTCCTTTCCACTCATTTACAAAGTTTCCTCCTTGCTGGTTTCCTTGATTCTGCCTTTGTTGCTGCTGCAACCCTTCGGCATAAGGTGCTGGTGCAAGATGGTTTCTGGTGTTGCGGACTGGACCTCCTCCGCGTGGTTGGTTGTTGTTCCTTGATCGCTGATTTCGAATGCGTTCGGAATCTGCTAACTCTTGTTCCACAATTAAAGCTCGATCCACCATTTGAGGATGGGTGGAAAGCTGCACTGCGATCAATCTTCCTCTAATGTTTGTGTCCAAACCCCATTCAAATCGTCTAACCTTATCCTCTTCATTTGCTACTATAGCTGAAGCGTACCGTGAGGGGGCTTCAAAACGGTTCGCATATTGAGTGACTGACATTTTTCCTTGTTTCAGTTGAAGGAACTCTTGAATCATTTCTTGTCTTAACGAGTTAGGAAAATACTTTTCTATGAATAAGTTTTCGAATTGTCTCCAAGTTAATATCTCTACTTGTCGAGTACTTCTGATCATTTCCCACCAATGATCTGCTTTCCCTTCCATTTGAAATGCTGCCATAGTCACTCTATCTTGCCCATTTTGGATGTCAGAAGTATCTAGCAACTTCTTAATTTGTTAGTTTTTCAAATTTTGCTATCATTTCAGATTTGCTTTGATCTTGGTTTCGGGGTGGTATATTGCCTACCCTATCGGCAATTGCGCATATAATTCGAGCGACATCGCCATTAAACACTCCATCACCATTACCATTGTTACTATTTTTTGTTCGTCCAGCCATTCTGCATGATGGGATTTTTAGTAATTTGTGATTTATTCATTTATTATTATTATTATTATTATTATGTGCAAGGATAGTTAAAAAAAAAGAAAGAAGAAACTTCATTAGTTAAATTAGATAAGCTACAATCAGCAAAATACAAGTAAAACAAAGGAAAAGATAAAATAAAATACTACGGGCAAAAGATAGCCTCTACAATCCAAGTTAACTCCTACACTCACAATTCTAAACTAGGCAATTTTACATGTAAGCATACAAAACAATCGGTTAGCCTAGTTTATAATTCCCTTAAGACCTCTTAAAATAGCCAAAAAAAGTCTCTTCTCACAAGGGCTTCTGGCTCCCATGTGGCTTGGAAAAGCCCTATGAATCGCCACAGCATCCTCACGAAGACAGCATTTTCGTGCACACAATGCCCTAGCAGTTGCACCGGCTCCTCTCGATAGATCCTCCAGTCCTTGAAGTTCACTGACCTATCTCTCCTCACAATTCTGCTTGGGTCGGGCATGATATACTGAAGGCTCCAAATGTCGAAAAGGTTGCCCATCTTATCAGTAAAACCATCCAGGAAAGGGCCTAGCTGATATAACCAGGGAGTCTCTTGCCTCAAAATTTGGATAGGTCCAATGTAGGTACCCACCCAACTCTCAGATTTCCAAGCATAACCTCCTAGGGGATAAATTCTGATATATACAAATGAGCCAATCTACAGCCCATTTCGAACATCCCAATTCTCAAACACTGCTTCTACATCTCCAGTGCTCTCATCAGTATTGCCCTCTATAGACTCCTCTTCAGTGTCTGACTCAATCACAATTATCTCAATTGGGTTGTTTATTGGTGCAATCTCTTCAGGGTCAGATTCAGGCTCAGACTCAGGTTCAGGCTCCAGCTCAGGATCAGGTTCAGGCTCAAGCTCAGGCTCAGGTTTGTAGTCTTCTACTGGTGCAATTTCTCAGGGTCAGATTCAGGCTCATAGTCCTCTACAGGCGACTCCACTTCCTCATTTGGGTCAGATTCATAGTTTCCTACAGAACTTTCATCATTAGAGTTAATATCTGATGACCCTGGCATCCTACAATTAAAAAGGTTCTAACTTAGTTAAGTCACAGTTTGGTATCAGAGCCTAGGTTTGAAACTTTGGGCCATGGGTAGCAATTTATTATTTTTACGTTTAAGAAAGCCTTACGTTAACTTGTAATTGTTTGGTATCAGAGCCTAGGTTTGAACCTTTGGGCCATGGGTAGCAATTTATTCAGCTTGCTTGGTTTCATTTTTCTAAAAACTGTTTTCAGAAAATTCTACTTTCTTATTTTCCGTATTTTTTTGTTTTTACTGAATTTTTTTAATATTTTATGCAAATTTTTTACTTTTTAGACACACCCAACATAAATACACCTAAAAAGTAAAAAAATTGTAAAAAAAAATCTTTTAAAAATTCATTAAATACCAAAAATATATAAAAAATACAAGAATTTAGTACATTTTTTGTATTTTTATGTATTTCTTAATTTTTTAAAATATTTTTTCCTAATTTTTTTACTTTTTAGATACATCTAAGTAAGATGCATCTAAAAAAGTAAAAAAAATGTTTAAAATTTTAAAAATATTCACTAAAAAACAAAAAAACATGAAAACCAAAAAACTCAGTTTTCAAAAAACTTAATCCAAAAAACTCAAACCAAATACACTGATTATTTTTACGTTTAAGAAAGCCTTACATTAACTTGTAATTTTTAGTGACTTAACTAAATTAGAACCTTTTTAATTGTAGAATGTCAAGGTCATCATATATTAACTCTAATGATGAAAGTTCGGTGGGAAACTATGAATCTGACCCAAGTGAGGAAGTGGAGTCGCCTGTAGAGGACTATGAGCCTGAGTCTGACCCTGAGAAATTGCACCAGTAGAAGACTACGAACTTGAACCTGAGCTTGAGCTTGAACCTGATCCTGAGCTGGAGCCTGAACCTGAGTCTGAGCCTGAATCTGACCCTGAAGAGATTGCACCAATAAACAACCCAATTGAGATAATTGTGATTGAGTCAGACACTGAAGAGGAGTCTATAGAGGGCAATACTGATGAGAGCACTGGAGATGTAGGAGCAGTGTTTGAGAATTGGGATGTTCGAAATGGGTTGCAGATTGGCTCATTTGTATATATTAGAATTTATCCCCTAGGAGGTTGTGCTTGGAAATCTGAGAGTTGGGTGGGTGCCTACATTGGACCTATCCAAATTTTGAGGCCAGAGACTCCTTGGTTATATCAGCTAGGCCCTTTCCCGGATGGTTTCACTGATAGGATGGACAACCTTTTCGACATTTGGAGCCTTCAGTATATCATGCCCGACCCAAGCAGAATTGTGAGGAGAGATGGGTCAATGGACTTCAAGGACTGGAGGATCTATCGAGAGGAGCTGGTGCAGCTGCTAGGGCATTGTGTGCACGAAACTACTGTCTTCGTGAGGGTGCTGTGGCGATTCATGGGGCTTTTCCAAGCCACATGGGAGCTGGAAGCCCTTGTGAGGAGAGACTTTCCTTGGCTATTTTAAGAGGTCTTAAGGGAATTATAAACTAGGCTAACCGATTGTTTTGTATGCTTACATGTAAAATTGCCTAGTTTAGAATTGTGAGTGTAGGAGTTTATTTGGATTGTAGGGGCTATCTTTTGCTCGTAGTATTTTATTTTATCTTTTTCTTTGTTTTACTTGTATTATGCTGATTGTAACTTATCTAATCTAATGAAGTTTTTTTTTTTTTAATTTGTGTATTTATGTGAATTTCTTAAAATTGATACACTAAGATATTTAACTGAGGTATTTAGTAAGAATAATTGTCATGTTGAATCCTTATTGAAATAATTTACAAACAACAAATATTGAACACCCACAAAATTATTATTCTTAATAATATCTTTGTTAGTGACTGAATTGGGTTAATTTAAAACTAACTTTTACACTAATATATAATTTAGATAAACTCTGGATAAAATTAATTAATTAATTAATTTTTTTTTTAAGAATAATTAAATGTGGGTTTTCACATGTCCATCCCTAGTTATTAGGCATTTAAATTGTAATTGATATGTTTAATATATGAAATGTTTTAGTTTTGGATTTTTTGATTTAATGAATTGGTTTAATAATGACATCAAAGTTGTCGTTATGTTTGACCTTTGACAAAATAGAAACTAATTTGACGAAAATAAATATAAAAAAAAAAAATTTATTTTAAAAATTTATTTCTACCCCTCCAAAATATAAAATTATATAAAAATGATGTGTTTTAAAAAATTTTCACCAATTTAATTTTTAGTTTCTTAGAAAAATTTTGACAATAGATTCTGAAAACCAAACCAAACCAAATAGGACTTTATAACTAAGAAAGTTCCAACATTATTCATTAAAAAAAAAAAGGTCATTACATTTCAAATAACATACAAGTTAACTGACACAAAATAAGTTGTATGATGACTTTGCCCTTGAAATGGACTGTTTGCAAAGGAAATATCTTTGATTGTCCTTGTTTGGAATAAGGTTCAAAATTCAGGGTCAAATGTATCACAATTGAAAAGTCAGGATCAAAGTGACATAAGTCTCAAATTACAGGGATGGTTAGTGTAATTCGCCTAAAAAATTACTTAGTGGAATTTGATTTATTCCGGTTTGTAGTCAATGACAAATCACTAGTATATCATCCAAGTAAAGAGAGAGTTGAACACTTTCTAAAATCATGTAGTGGTTCTCTTTTAACGGTTAGGATTAGTGTCATAGATATTTATATATATATTTTTTTCCTTTGGGAAAATTGTACTTTACCTCCTTGAGGTTTGGCCTATGTGCAGATTATCTCCCTATCATTTGGAAATAAGTACATAATTCTCTTGTGGTTTGTGGACTAAAATGCATTGTTAGTCATTCCGTCCAAGTTAGCAGCAAGTGTGAAACATGTGCCAAGACATAAGGGGGTTATGTGTTCATTTCTAAATATTAGGGGGTAAATTGCACATGGAGTTAAGCATAGGGGATTAAAGCGAACTTTGCCTCATAAGAAATGACAAAAATGTCCATGGTTTGCACAATAAGGTTATTTATATACAAGGGTATTTTAATCTTTTCGCTTAAGCTGTTAATGGGCTTGTTAGTGCACTTGAGTCCACAAACCTCAAGGAGGTTATGTGGTCATTTTCAAATGATAAGGGGTAATCTGCACATGGGCTCATGCAGGGTAAAGTGAAAATTTGCCTCCTTTTGATGGGCTTTAAGTTTGTTGTTTTTGGGGCTAACGATAGGATGTTAGTGGCTTAGTAAGTTGGATTACAATGAAAGGGCTGCAGTTACTTCATCAACTCAAACCTTGAACCTCTAACCTTTTCACTATCCTAATGGACAATTACATGGACCACTAGTCCAACTACCCTGTTCTGATGGGCTTTAAATTAGTGATCATATTTTGTTTTGGATATTTTCCTCGTGATTGCTTTACATCCACATGTCATGATTATCCTTTGTAGATGTGAAGGCATTGGATTGCATGTCATGTGGATCCAGTGTCATTGCTGTGCTTGAAGCACAGCGATGATTATTGACAGGCTTATTTTGGGTCATATTTTGATGATCTAAACTGTTGAAATTTTAGAAAATATGGAGAACAATATACCTATAAAAAATTCAAGTTGATCAAATATTAATAACCCCTTCATCAAATAACATTTGTATTTAGTTTGATACATACATATTAATTTTTTTATATAAAGATGTGATTTGATGAACAAGTCATTCATATCTGATTTACTTGATTTTTTACAAGTATATTGTTCTCGATATATTCTAAAATTTGAACGATTCAGATCATCAAAATAGGAACCAAAATGAGTCTCATGAGCCGCACAACAGTCACCGCTGTGCTTCACGCACAACAGTGACATTGCGTCCATGTCATGTTGGATGATACAATTATGACTTTGATAAAAGCAGGGACATCTTTTTTATGGTTTAGTGCTATCATAGTTTGTTGAAATATATGTGGTTGTTGAAACTTTAGTTACAATTGCCTATTTTTTGCAATGAGGTATTTTAAAAGAAAAGTCATAGATTTTTAGTACATAAATAAATCAAGCAGCTCCTACTTTTTATTTTTATTTTTTATTTTTGTTAAGAACTACATATCATAAAACATTGTGGCATCTCATAAATATAACTACCTAGTTTTTCCCTTTGGGCTTGATTTTGAAATCTCAGTCAGAGATCACTGGGACACCCTTCAATACCGGCCAACTAACAACTTACATTTGCCTCATCTACGAGGCTTGTTGAATTAGCAGTTTTTCTCGTTATGCCAACTGATGCATGGAGCTTGTTTGAAATGAACACAAGCAACAAGAACAACCCTGAACAACGTGATATAGAGAAAACACAATCTTTAATTTATTAATAATTCATCAAAAGCTAATTTATTATTAATAATTCATCAAAAGCTAATTTGTGCACCCTTGGGGATGAGTTAGGTTTGATCCGGACACCCCGGTGCCAATTAAAAAAAAAAAAAAAGAGGAAAGAATATCTAAAAGGAAAAGACTAATTCTTGCTAATCAAGGAAAACAAATAAGGATAAGATAATTCTTGTAGAAAAAAGAAGCACAAAATAGGAAAAATTAAATATTGTAATCCTAGTCAAAATTAAAAAAAAAAAATTTAAGATGGCCGGATTGCCTATTGAAATATTAATTCTAAAATAATTAAAATATAATATAATATTCCTAAAATGTTGTCTGCATCAAATCCCAAATCATCGGCCCAAATCCAAGCTGCATCATTCTCTCACTTGAATAGAATTCGTCCTCGAATTTTGAAAGTGAGATGATATGCAATATCTACTAGAATCTTCTTGCGATGGTAAAGCTTGGAATTTTGTTGTTGAACTTTGAACTTTTTCCCACTTTTATAGTGACATCCATCCAATCAACCTATTGAGTCAAAATAAAGTGACCAATAGTTAAATTTTTTTATAAACCTTGAAAAATATGAGTCGTGATTCATAAAATAGAATGAATCTTCATATTGGTAAATTGTATCACCTTCATCAAAAATGTTTTTTCTTTTAATCTCCATCTATAACTTCATTAATAACTTTAATTGGTTGTGCAAAAAAAGTGGAAGCTTATTCCAATCGACAATTGGATTTGGAATAATAGTTGATGTGAATAGCAACTCAATCGTAGCCATCATGACTCTCTTGGCCCTTTCTTTTGGCTTTGTGAAAGGGTTAATGGTAATGTCGTCTAATACCTCTTCATCCTCCTGAGTATGTAGGCTTATTGGATGTTTGCTAGGTCGATTCAACATCCAAGGCAGCCACTTGGTTGGCCAATATTCTATTCTCTGATCTGGCATCTCGTGCAGCAGCATCTCTCGTGGCATATCAACCACATGGTGCTCATCTTATCGCCAATATCAGTACTCGAGCACAAGCTTTGATACCAACTAATGCAAGGAAGTGTGCATGAAATGAACACAAGCAACAAGAACAACTACGAACAACTTGATATAGAGAAAACACACTTTAATTTATTAATAATTCATCAAAATTTGATTTGTTCCAAGACTTAAATATGTATTTATACTAAAATAATTCTTGCTAGTCAATATCTAAAAGAAAAAAACTAATTCTTGCTAATTAAGGAAAACAAATAAGGAAAAGATAATTCTTGTAGAAAACGAAACACATAAAATAGGCAAAACTAAAGATTCCAATACAAGTCCAAATTTAACAAATAGAAAATGTAAGATTTCCTAGTCAAATATTAATTCTAAAATAATTAAAATAAGATAGAATATTCTTAAAATCTGTCTGTGTCAAATCCCTAAATCATGGCCCCAAATTGTGGCTACATCACCAACACAATAATAGAATTTCTCGGGAAACCATTTTGCAATATATTTTTTCCTAAAGTTAGTTCGATTGCTGAATATCATAAAAGTAAATGAACTCTGAGTTTCAACTTCCACTACAAATCCATTTACAATTGTAAGTTTACTATATGATATTTTATGTTTCCTTGGTAATCAGGTATAATTGCAGAATTTTTTGACAAAGTTTTATGTAAATATATCTATGCTTTGTGCACTACACTTCAATATCCTTCGGTGCTTCCTGCTGAAATGTTTTTAAATATATTGGAGATATAGATTTTTATCTACTTTCACTTCTCTATAGGGCTGATGAATGGAATGTCAATAAATGGGCATGGGAGGGGATGTTGAAAGTTGTTAGCAAGGGAGAAGAGTGCATTATCAGACTTGAAGATAAGACAACAGGTGGAATAATGTTCTGGAATATTTTATTGCATTCTCAATACATAATCTATGTCTATCAATCTGATGTTTTAAAATAGGTGAATTGTATGCACGGGCGTTCTTGAGAGATGGAGAGCCACATCCTGTGGAGCCCGTAATAGATAGTAGCAGGTAAACTCCCATCTGTTACCAAAACTGAAGTCCATCATTGTTTATTGTTGACAGATTATTTCTTAAATTTTTTTTTTTGGTGCAGGATTATTTTTTTAAACCTCAAATTAAAAGGATGGATTCTATTTTGTTGATTTAATATAAAACCTAGTATCTATAAGCATGGCTGCATTTTAATATTTCTTTCATTGCAGATACTTTGTTCTTCGCATAGAAGAGAATATTGGTGAGTTACAATGCTTCCCTCTTGTTTCAAGACCTAGTTTGCATCACAAATTTATTTTCTGTCTTTTGGTTATTTCAGTAGTATAACAATTGTCTGGCATGGTCTTATCAAGTTGGATTATTTTATAATTGCATTTAACAGCTCAAAAATTAGTTTAAAAGTAATGACTTGATAAAAGAAATTTAACCAATCCTGCCACAAGACTACAGTACAGTAAACCTCTTATGCATAAACACTATAGTAGAGTATAGACTCATTTTAGCATGAGACTTCACCATTTTTAACTCAATCTGTTTCGTATGGACTGTATGGTCGCGTTGTATCACCAAAAAAATAAAGGAATTGGTGAGTTTTAAAAGGCTTTATTGAGGCTTGCCTCGATGCTTTCCTTGCCTCGAGGCTAAGGTAAAACACATCAAGGTTTTGATTTTTAGTCTAATACTCCCCAATGGCTTGCACATCACAGGCTGAGGCATGTGCCTTAGGTGCACCTTGTACACCTTTTGTGCATAAGCATATGAGGAGTATGCATATGAAGAGGTTGTCTTCGGCTCTTGTTAAGCTTAGTCTAGTAGATTGTTTAAAGATAAAAAAGCAAAAAATAAAAAAAGAACTCCTTTTGCAACAATATTCTATTAAAAAAAAAAAAAAAAATTAAGTAAATGACCTATCAAGAAAAAACATAAAGTTAATTGCTCAAGTGAGAAGTTCAATCACTAAAGCCAAGGATGTCAATTTCACTTTCAATAAAAGCAAATTTTTGTCCCTACAGTTAAATGTTCGACGCTTTAACGGGAAAAGTATTTGCAACTTTATATTTAATTTATATATATGTATTTATATTTACTATATTAAAATATTTAATTCATTTGCTACATGCTAAAATTTAAAATTTGAGATGCTTCCTTGCCTCATGAGGGCTAAAACACCTTGAGTTATGCATTTACTTTTAAAAACTTTGTGGTATGGCTAGAAATGAAGAGTTTGACAATTGAGAGAATAATGTGTTGAGAATTGTGCCTACAACCTAAGCTAAGAAAGAGTTGATTAGAAATGGGACATTTTTACAGGAGAATAATAAGGTGTCTCAAGCTCAATTCAAGGAGCCAATAGCAATCTTCCTTTGTAAGAAAACGTTGCTTATGTTCACGGATATTATTTTCAGAATCAAAACTTATATGGAGTGTTGTCATATCTTCAGAAAAAACTTTTTCTGTGATGCTGAAATATTGTTGAAGCTATTTTTTACCCAAGTAGGTAGTTTTCTGAAGTTGTGGTGGTGTTTAGGCAAAGGCTAGACACGGCTATGTAGTTTAGGTAATTGGGTGTGATCCTAGCCCCCAACTGCGTTCTGAACTTTCTGGGGTTACCTACTCAACTGCACTAGTCTGCCTTCGCCAAGCACTATCTAAGGCCATGTTTCCATTAAATCTTAAGCTATTATGTATTTACTCGTTGCCTCTATTAGATAGCAGGTGGAGAGGAGACAAGGAGAGCATAGGAAAAAGCATGCATGTATGTGTGAGAGAACCCCACTAGCTGCCTTATCTCTTTAATGGGTGCTTCTAAATCCCCATTTTTATGTTTGCACACCCCGTTTTTAATAAAAAAAATTTTTTATTACAATTCTGCCCCAAACTAAAATTACTAAAAGGGACAAAAACTGCCATTTGTTTGGAAATTAATAGCCTATTTAGGAGATGAGAGGAAACCTTTGGTGGTGCCAGAGATAGGCAAACGTCAGAGGATCCCTTTCTTGGGTGAGCGGTCATTCAAGATTGAGGAGGCCGATGCAAACTGGATTGGCCGATGTCGGGTGTCGATTTTAGAAAGGGAGCAAGGCTTACGACAAGAGATTGGCTTGGTTGGATTTGAGGTCGGTGGCTGGTATCTCTGTTGCGGGTGGCTTCAAAATTGAAAGCATCACATGGGTTTTTGGGTCATTTATGAGGAGGAAGGAGCATGGTATTGAAATGAGATTACAGATTCTTTCACGGAATGTGTGTGGGTTGAATGGCAGAGCACAACGGGTGTGGTTAAATCTATGGTTAGGAAGGCCAAGGTGGATGTTTGCTTACAAGAAACGAAAATAGAAGAGTTGGGTGTTGAGGTGGTAAGGGAGGTGTTTGGGGGGGGGGGGGGGGGGGGGGTTTCAGTTTGAGTGAATTTATTCCTTCCGTCCCCCCCCCCCCCCCCGGGAGAAGGGGAACTTTGGGAGGGATTCTTGTTTGTTGGGATATATAAGGGTGGTGGTGAAGGAGGAAGAATGCGGAGGGTTTTCAGTTTCATGCTTATTTCGGTGTTTGGAGGATGATTTTAGATGGGCTTTTAATAGGGTTTATGGACCGGTCAATAGTGTTCAACCTGTTGGGTCTTGGGAGGAGTTGGAGTGGCGTTTAGATGGGGGTGTTGTGGTGTGTGGGGAGGGAGATTTTAATGTGGTTAGGTATCCCATGGAGAAAGGTGGTGTGGATACCATGCCCTTTTTAGGGCGCACCCACATGTTTGGTTTGCTCGACCCTCCTTTGAAAAAGCATGAGTGAATCAAGGTGTCTAAATTTGGCAATATACTGTAAAATTCTCATAAGTCAATTTATCTCACAAATTGCCAAATAAAGATTGATTCACTAGACTTGGAGTCGGCGCCAAATCTTTAAAGAAAATTAAGAAACCCTAACTCTATATTAATGTAGGCCACTGACTCATTGCAACCAAAAATCTCGGTCCGGGAGTTTAGGTATGAAAAAGGGTCATTGATTGAGCACCCCTTAAGCTCAATATAAAAGAATTAGCCTCTACTAGTTCTTTATTAGATTCATTACCAAATAAAGTTCATATCCCAATTTATTAACATAGCTAGATTTTCTATGTGAAGCATACAACAAATCAGATCACCTATTTTGGAATGCTTTCATTTTCTTTTTGATTTTTGAAAGAGTTTGTTTTGAATAGGGTTTCAAAAGAAAAGGGAAACCAGCTTCTCATGGAAGATGAAAACAATCCCAACTTAGGCAAAATGACTTCCAAACAAGTGGCAATCATAGAGATATGGCACGTATTGCAAGTAAACTCATAGAAGCATAACACATGCAAAATGCAAAAAGAAAAGAAAGAAAACTCATGTAGTACGCCTCAACATCATGTTAAAAGAAGAGTTATTATTACAAATGCATGACCTTAAACATGCAAAAACTCATAGCACATCCACCCGATATGCCAAATCCAATGTGGCAGTCCAACAACTCAATTTTGACATGAAGAATGAAGTCCACCCGATATGCCAAATACTGAGTTGGCATTTGGCATCACTCCTTCATGCCAATTTTGACATGAAGTCCCCTTCATGCTCTTATTTATTTATTTTTCATTTAAAGCATGGACAACACATTTTCTTGAATCATGTCATGGCTTTTCAATTTTATTTTATTTATTTATTATTTACTTTTTTTTTTAACCAAGGTAGTATTCTTTCTCCAACGGTACTACCTTTATTACCATTTGATTTGACGTACCAAAAATTATTTATTTTATTTTATTATATTATCTATAAATTTGAAGTTGAGTAATATTTTTTTTAACCATTCACAACATGATTGTGGAAGATGAACGTGGTAAATGTATTCCAACCAATTATGGTACAATAGAGGATGGAGGTGGTGATGTTGCGGTGTCACTTGAACATACAACAGAATTAAGAGATTTCATTCAAAATCACTTGCACATTCATGATAGAGGATCACATTCACAACTCCAAAAAGATTTGGTTGAACATCTGTGGCATTTTCAGGGGGCAATCGTAGCTTGTGATTTATTATGATATGTATGTATTGTCATTTTATTTTAAAATATGTATTGTCCTCTAATTTTTCTTTTTTCACCAAATTAAAAAAAATGTTTTAAGTAGTAATGAATAAAATTTTTGAATTTTGTTAAAAAAATTATTTTATAAATATAGCATTTTTTAAAAAAATATAAAATATCATTTAAATGGCATCAATCCTCTTTTAGAAATAAATTTATTTTAATTAGTAAAAATAAAAGAGTTTAAAATTTAAAAATAATAGAATAATAGATTTGACATATCGGGTGGAGAGCTTCCATGTCAAATTGGCATATGTCAATTTGCCACATAAGCATTCAAAAAAATGACATCAAATTTTGAAGGTTTGGGTGGAGATGCTCTAAAATGACATATGAGGCATTTCAAACATGGAAATCGACCAAAACAACATAGATGTAGCAAATACATAATCTCAAAAGTGATGAAACCAGGCTTAATGCATGATCTAGTAGGCTAATGACATGCTATAAATATGATACAAAGGGAGGGAAAAAAAAGGATAGAGAGGGAAATGACTACAATATACTCTTAAAACATGAGAAACTAGTATGGATTTGTCTAATCATGATCAAATATATGACACAAGGCTCGAAATAATAGAACAAAGAGCATGCCTTCATCTAATCATTATCAAATATGCAAGACCTGATTTGAATCAATAGAAGCAAGATAATAGAAGAAGAAGAGATTTACCTCTTGGTTTGGAGATTTCAAACCAAGAAAGTGAGGAATGGAAGGCTTCAATGTAGAAGCTCGCTTGTCCAATGCTCCTCTCAATGCTTGGATCCTTTCAAGGAAGTCGAACATGTGCCTTCAACGTCTCAACTTCGGTTTTTGGCATGATGAGATGGTCATGAGAAATGGATTTAGAGAGAGTGTGTGTTTGAACAGAGTTTCGGGGTTCTGAGAGTTCTCCTCTTTCCTATGGGTTAGGGGTTCTATTTATAGGCCTAAGGGAGATATAGAGTCAACAAATATACACACCTATTGTATATACACGTCCTAACTCATTCTAGCTGCTGGTGGGGGACCACAGTGAGAAATAGCTGATCAGACGACTATAATTTGCGGCTGTGCATCTACACTTGCCACCATAGATGCTCATGTGCAGCCGTAGTTTTTGGGGGCATTTGAAAGTTGCGGCTGCATATTGTGTCCAGTCCGCCAGTTTCTTCTGTTGAGCTGCGTATTCTCTTATGACTTGTGGGTTCTCGGCCCGTTTGTTTGACCACCTTTTCACAGTATAATCCGGTCTTTGGTTCATTTTGAAAGAAACTTGATTTTTGATTTTGAAAAGGAAATTTTAGACCAATTGAACATGTGAAGTGATGGTTTGATTTTCAAATATACTTTTTGAAAATACATTTTGAAAGGTCTAAAAACATTTTGGCTAAAGAAGGATTTGGTTTGGGTTTGGAGATTCATCATTCCATTCGGTCATTTCAAGAAGATGTAACAACTTATTTCCTTTTCATCATTGAGGCCAAAGGCTTACGGCCAGTCAAGATAGGGTGTCTGCAGGCAGGCTGTCATATGTTGTTGGGATCGATGCAGGTGTTTTCCAATTTGATTGATGAGCTCCAATTGATTGACCTTCTGCTTTAGGGGGCTTGCTATACTTGGGTTGGTGGGCAGGCTAGGTCTTGTATTGATCGGTTTTGTTGGTTGGGGACTAGGAGTAACATTTCTCAACTATTGTTCAGACTCGGTTTCCTAGGCATGTGTCTGATCATTGGCCTCTTTTGCTTGACAGTGGGGGTGTTTGTAGGGGTCTGTCGTCCTTTCAATTTGAGAATATGTGGTTGAAGGCTGAGGGTTTTTTGGATAAGGTTAAGGGGTAGGGTAATAGTTATGTGGTTTTGGGTTCGGCTATTTGCAGATTGGCTAGGAAGCTAAAATTGTTGAAGGAAGATTTGAAGGGTTGTGATAAGGAGATTTTAGCCAAATTGAGGTTTAGAAGGCTAGAGTGTTGGCAACAATTCTAGAGCTAGATGATAAGGAGTTGGAAATTTGTTGGAGAAGGATGCTTCGAGAAGGGAAACTGCGAAGGAGTATGTTTCAATCACCCGAATGGAAGAAATCAGTTACAGGCAGTTGTCTAGGTGTTTGTGGTTGAAGGAAGGGGATCGTAATACAAAGTTCTTTCATCATATGGCTAATGGTTGTAGGTGGGCAAACCAGATTGGAAAAGTACGGTTGGATGAGGTGGAGTTGACTTCAGAGAGCGGGGATCAAGGAGGAGATTTCGACAGAGGAGAGGGAGTGT